>SNQJ01S0145216.1:10766-27748 GCA_010110895.2 Picea sitchensis
AATCATCTTTGTTTAATTAATACCTTGTTAACACAATTAATCCCCTAATTAGTTTTACTTTATAATTTCTTAAACATTTATCCAACTAGGGTCGTTACAATGCAACTCCTCGAGGTACATTCCGAGAGAGCAAGAAACCACAGATATTTTCGAGCTATGTTTCAACTATGAGCCACATCATTGATATTGAGCCTTCTTTTCATGGCGAAGCAACAGGTTTGGCAAGATGCCATGACAAAAGAGTATCAGTCCATCATGAAGAATGATGTGTGGGATATTGTTCTGAGACTGGAAGGGAAGTCTGTGGTGACCTCCAAGTGGATCTATAAGTTCAAACATGTAGCTGATGGAAGTGTTGAGAAGTAAAAAGAGAGATTTGTGGCCAGAAGATTCTCTCAGGTGGAGGGAATAAATTATGAGGAGACATTTGCTCATGTATCCCAATACACTTCCATCTGTATGATTATTTCCCTAGCCGCATCCATGGGTTCGAGACTACATCAGATGGATGTAAAGACAACCTTTCTCAATGGTGAGATTGAGGAATGAATTTACATCGATCATCCAGATGGATTCGTGATACATAAGAAGGAGTCTCATGTGTGTAGGTTGAACAAATCCCTATATGGACTAAATCAGACACCTCATGCTTGGTATGAGAAGATTGATGGATACTTGATGAGTTTGGGCTTCAAGAAGAGTGTTGTTGATCCCAACCTATACTACCATATTGTTGGTGATGAGTGTCTGATTTTGGTCATGTACGTTGATGACTTATTTCTCACCAGTTCAGAAAGTCTTATTGTTGAATGGAAGCATGCATTGACTTCTAAATTTGAGATGAAGGACCTGGGTATGATGCACTACTTCTTGGGACTAAAAGTGTGGCTGAGGAATGATGAGATTTTCCTGAGTTAAGGAATATACAGTTGAGATATTGAATAAATTCGAGATGATAGACTGCAAATCCATGCCTACACCCATGGTGATGGATATGAAGAAAATAAACAAGGATTCTACTGATTTAGGCGAGATTGATCCACATCTTTACCGACATCTGATTGGATCATTGATGTATCTGGTTAACACCAGACCTGATATATGCTATGCAGTGAATGTACTCAGTCAGTTTATGAGTCAACCAAGACATACTCATTGGATATTAGTGAAGCATGTGTTGAGATATCTACGAGGCACAATTGGATATGGCCTGAGATATGCCTTCGATGTAGACATGATATTGTAGGGATATGCCAATGGAGATTGGGTAGGAAGCACAGTGGACCAGAAGAGCACATCTAGTTGTTTCTTTTCTTTGGGATCTGCCATGGTTTCCTGGTGCAGTAGGAAACAAAATTATGTAGCTTTGAGTACCGCAGAAATAGAGTACATAACGTTATGTGTGGCATTCCGCGAAGTAGTGTGGCTTTGCAAGCTCCTTGCAAATTTATTTGGTCATGAGATGGATTCCATTATTATCCATTGCGATAACCAGATATTTATGAAGCTCCCAGAGAATCCCGTGTTTCACGATAAATAGAAACATATTGAGATCAAATACCATTATATTAGAGATATGGTGTAGAGGAAAGCAGTACACGTGCAATACCTTTCTACACATGAGCAGGTTGCAGATTACTTCACCAAACCGCTTGCCAGGATGAGGTTTGAGTACTTCTGGGAGAGACTTGGCCTAGTGGAGAATGTCTCCTTAGCTGAGAGGGAGTGTCGTTGATTGTAGCTTCATGAGACATCCTCGAGATCATTCTCCTTTGGACTGAGTTGAGACATCTATGAGAGAGAGCCCAAGTGTTAGGTGTGCCCATGTGATGGGTGTGCGTTGGACTCTGGACCGAGTTGTGATGACGTGTGGTCTCTTCTCTACTCCTCTGGACTGAGTTGAGATGACTCGAGATGGTCTCCTACCTTGTACTCCTCTGGACTCAATTGAGTCAGCTTGAGATGGTGTCCTTCCTTGTACTCCTATGGACTTAGTTGATTCGTCTTGAGATGGTTCTCTAGATGGTACTCCTGTGGATTCAGTTGAGTTAATCTGTTGAGAGTGACGTCCCTGTGGTTGAGCACAGGTGGACGTGTCCCTAGTGGCTAAGCACTAGAGGATGAGAGAGATCCTTGCTATATTGTCTGAGAGTAAGATTTTTTGTAACCCTAATTATGTTGTGAAGGGTACAAGTCGACCCCACCATGTGAAAGATAATTAATATTGTGTAAAGATTAATTATATTATTGAGTTAAAGAGGTCGTCCCTATTGTGCCAATATACACACCTTTTGATGTGTCAAGTCTTGTATAAATAAGAGTGGATCCTCATTGTGGATCACACTCACTCACTTGTCATCTCATAATTTCAACAAACACTTGTATGGCTAAAGTGCGCATCTTTCTTGAGCGCAAGTTTCTAGGTTTTGTAAGCACCCTCTTGTGTGCTAAGGCCTATGGTGTAGAAGATCTTCTCTTGAGAATATAGCAAAAGATTGTTGGGTTTTTCCCTTGATTGAGAAGGGTTTTCCCAGGATAATTCTTGTGTTCTTGTACATGGTTATTTTTCTTGTGATCTTAGTTACTACAACACTTGTGTATGGTATTGTTGCATTGGTTTTCAAGAACATGCTAAATTGAAATAAACCACATATGCATGAACTAAGCATTAAAATTCAACATTAATATGATATGGAATGCACTTCTCATATTATATTTTACTCGGTTACCATATATATAGTATTTGTATATCATAAGATGCACTTTTAGCATAACAACTTTGTTTTGTTAGTGTGAATATTATCATAACTTTCACACACACACACACACACACACACACACACACACACACACACACACACACACATATATATAACAATGTGTCACTGAATCACGAAACAATAAATCATGCATAAGGAAAAAACCAAAAACTAAGATTTAATTATTTATCTTTGGATTATATATATTTGCATAACAATGTGGTATTAAATCACGAAACAATAAATCATGCATAAGGAAAAAAATAAAAATTAAGATTTAATTATTTATCTTTGGAGAATAATCTAATAGTGAATTATCAAATACCCTAAGTCAAATTATTAAAGACTTCTTCATGGATATGACGGTTGTACTTTGCTTGAATTCGTTGTTATCTATAGATAAGTGAAAGAAAGAATCTCCCACATATGTGCATTTGATCTATTCAATTTATACGTTAATTGATTAATAGATAAATTTTTGAGCTTGACTTCGTTGCTATTTAGAAATAATCTAACATTTAAGTATTTCACCCATGATGTTATGCAATAATTGACTAACGGATAAGACCTCCATGTTGAGGATTCAAATAAATACAATGGCACAAAAATCCATATTTCTGCACTGGAGATGTAAGTAGAAACATAAATGCGAGCATATGCATTTATCTCTTGCAATGTGTATGAGCGATGCACATCATTTGCATTTCATTGCAAATCATTAAAAAGGAGAACAATACATTAACATTGTTTATATACCATTATGTTATGGTTATTCACATATTACGCTTCAGTTTTCATTGCTCGCTCGAATGGAACGTGGACATGAGAATGCACTCTCCACATTTGATAGACAACGCGTTGAGGTTCTCGTAATGTTGTTGTATCAATTTGTTGTATATGGACACTCCAATTTTTTTTTGGTGTCCATCAATGTTTTCTTTGAAATTTTCCAATTAGATTTTGTTCTCGATCAAACACTAACTATCATGTTGTAGAGCATCACAGACCCTTTGCCACTTTCAATATCATCATCTGCAACAATTTTCCTTTAAATAAGAGAATTCCTTTGAAGTTGCATTCAACATTTCTCATAGTTGCATTCAACATTAAACTCAAGAGCTTGGAGGTGCCCTAACTTATAACACCCATTAGGGCCCAGATCCAATATGGTAGAGTCATACTAATGCAAGCGACTCACTCTCCCCTTCCTGCAACCTTGCCACCCACAATTCAGTCCCTTGCATTTAGTAGGTTTCAAATAATTCCATCAGATAAACGACCTCAACCCAGTTTATGAAGTTATACAAAAGACCGCATCTTGATATTCTCACGACCCTAATATTTTCTTCAGTATAATCAGGGTATGACAACCTCACGCTCGAGCTGGCAGAAGTAATGATAGCATAAGGTGTGGAACATGGATTCACTTCAAGGTGGAGTTTATAATAATAATAATATTTGATGAAACCCTAGTGGGGTCTGGGTTAGGTTACCAGGCCATCGTTGTAAAAAATCGACACAGTCGAGATGATGGGACCCTGATGGCCTCGGGAGGGGCGTCAGGGTGTAGTCTGGTGGTCTCAGGTAGTTGGCAAGTGGGGAGGGTGTTTTTAGGGCTGACCTCTTAGGTGGATGCTGATGGGATTGGCATTTGCTACCCATGTCGGCTGTAGAGCCGATCTCAGGGCCTGATCTGGATGACGAAGACTGGTGGAGCCAGGTGAGCCTCCTCAAATTTGACGAGGCATACAGGGCCGATTTAAGAGTGTACAAACAACATTCAAGGCTGACGAATCCTAGCATAACTGCAGCCCAGAATGATATTATTAACCGTACCCTCTCTGGAACAGGGGTCAATACGGATGGATTTTTGCTGGACACGAGGTCCATCGGGATCATTGACGACCTCTTTGCATTGGAAGTGGCTGGCGGATGGGTTAATCACGACATGACACCTCCAATTCAACATGCTAGTTCTGCCTCTTTGCGATCTGCGATGGAAGGGTTTGGTAGAGAGGTTGTTGTCCAGGATGGTCTAAAGATTACCTCTGCGGGTAAAGGACGAGAGGCAGGGAAACCAAATGTTTGCAAGGAGAGGGGTGTTTCCACTAGGTTAGATTTACACAGGTCTGTGAGGGAGGCAAAGCTCCCTAGTGGTTTAAAGCCGTGGAGAGTCAAACAACCGAAGGCCACCATGACACTGGGTCACGATATAGGTTTGAAGGATGTCACCGCCCTAACCATGAGAGCGTTGGTGGGCCAGTTTAGTTACTGGTCTATGTCGTCTCGTCGAAGGACATTCATGGGTGGGTTGAAGATTTTTGGGGTCCAGTGTTGGGTTATAATCATGAGGTTTTCATACTAGTTAAAGGATGGTTTTGCTTCACCTTTAAGTCTACGGAGGATGTTGAGGCGATCATGGCCAGGGTGTGGGTATATAAGAAAGGGAGCCTAACACTGAGGCACTTGACACTTTTTTTTAATCATGAGAAGGATCATTTCCGCTTCCTCTATTTATGGGTCCTTCTACCAGGATGTCCGCTTGCTTTTTGGAATAGGGAGGCTTTCAAAGCGATTGGTGATACTCTATGAAAATTTCTATCTGTGGATCCACAACTTTTATCAGGACAAGACCGGCGGGTGGGGCATTTTTTAGTTGACTTCGACCCGTCTCAAGGCCTACCTGCAGATCTAGAAATTGCTTGGCGTGATGGTGTTTATCAACAACGTTTGGATTACCTTGGGGTACCTTTTAGATGCGCTTGTTGCAAGGAGAAGAGACATTTAAAACAGTTTTGTCTTGGGGTTCAGACGACTCCTCCTCCCTATTGCTCAGATTCAGTGGTTTCAATGGATATGGAGACACAATGTTCTACTCTGTCATCTGACTGTGTCGGTAGTGCAACGTCATTACTTTCGGTGGATTTCGAGTGCGACTCTCTCCTTGGTAAGTTGAAATCACAATTCCGTAGCCTTATTTCCTCTTTGTCTACTAGCGAATTAATTTGGTTGAGGGATTTCAGGCTGGTGAAATCTGATGCTGTGACTTTTCCTGGTGTGCGCCTAGAAACCTTTGGTTCCTCCTCTCCCTTTGCTACTACTGTGGGGTCTAAGGGGTCTCATGGGGAGGGATTTCATAAGGTGGATTTAGGAGATGTTTTAGAGGAAGGTACTTCCTCGGTGTGCACGAGAAGGGGTGTGGATGGCTTGGACTTGAGTGGGGCGTTTGGAGATACTCCTTCGGGCAGGGAGGATGTTGGTTTATCTACTGAACTCTTGAGGCCTGAGTCCTCAGTTGCAGTGGATCGGGGGGTGGGGAGTATTGATTTTTTAGGATTTAAAGATACCCGACCGGTGGTGGTTCTCGCAGCCTTGGATCTGGTTACATATTTTTCTGCGGTACCTGAGGACTCTTTAAGCTTGCGGTACAGTCAGCTACAGTTAGTCCCGAGGGAATTGGGAGGATGTGTTGTTGGAGTTGAGTCCTCGATTAGGGAGCTCGATGTTTGTTTCTTGGGAGATAGAGCGACCGACCCACATTCTTCTGCACAAAAGATTGTGTCTAAGGCCTTGGAGGATCTGGAAGCATAGGATGTCCGAAAGATTGAAGATCCAACGTTTCGAACTATTGAGCCACTTAATGATAAAGCTATGGAATCAATTTCCATTGGGGTTGTAAAGGATCCTTTTGAAACCGTGGGAGATTACTCACAGATTGACTAGTCAGTGTTCTGTGAGATTGATGATTCATTAGCAATATTTATTCCCACCTATAAAGATGTACTTAATCGTTTTCCTCTCCTGATTTATTCAGGAGAAAATCCTTTACCTTCGTCTTTAGGACTGGTCCTGGTGGATGAGATTTCGAAAAGGGTCTTGGTGATTAGTACGGTGGGAGTTTCTACAGATTTGAAAGGGGCTGTTTTTGGAGGCCTGGAAAAAGATTTCTCGCTCAAAAAGTGCTAGGAAACTAGGAAAAGAGAGGGAGGCTTTAGGTCCTTCAAGTTCTTTGGTTATTGATGGTCTGAGGGAGCTTAGAGCTTAGAAATCCCTGACAAGGGTTAAAAAATGATTGTTGTAACCTTAAATGTTAGAGGAGTCGGGGGTGCTCCAAAATTTTTAGCCCTCAAAATATTTCTTGCATTGGTAAATCCGGATATAATACTTATACAGGAAACAATGGTCAGTGCAATCAAAGCGAGGGAGATGTTTACTAAACTTCTTCCATCGTGTCATTTATGTGGGGTGGATTCCATAGGTTGTTGGGCAGGTTGTTATCTGCATGGAATCTGAGAAGAGATGAATTCAATGCTTTTCTAACTCCTGCAGGGATACTATTGGATGGTTTGGTAAAATATCTAAACAAAAGAGTGAAGTTGGTTAATTTCTACATCCCCTATGGTGACATACATGTTTTCTGGGATAGGATAAATAAGGATGAGTTGCTCAACGAACACAACCTAATTTTTGGAGGTGATTTAAATTTTACCATCTCTAATAGAGAAGTGTGGGGTCCCCATGCCAGATCTGATCCATTGCAATCCTACTTTAGTCAATTGATTCAAGATGAAGGGTTGGTTGATGCTGAGCCTGTAAAACGCCTCCCTACCTGGAGAAATGGAATGGGGGAATATGATTTCATTGCAAAGAGATTGGATTGGTTTTTGATAACTGAGGAATTTTCTCTTTCTGGACTCATATACAGATCGTGGGTGAGTAATTATAAGATTTCCGATCACTTGCCAGTGATTCTTCATTTAGAAATTGATAAGGAAAAGCACCGTATCCCTGTAAATTCAATTCTGTGTGGTTGGAGGAGCCAAATTTTGTAAACCTTGTAAGATCACATTGGAATGGACTCTTGGAGACAGAGATAGTAAATCCTATGGACTCACTTGTTCAAAAATCAAAACTGCTTAAGTCAAGGGTTATTAAGTGGGAAAGGGAGAAAAAACTCTTGGCAAAGGAGGAATTATTGCAACTAGAATATGATTTAGACTCTCTTTATTCATAATACCCGGGGGGTTTTGAAAATGAGGATGACAAAGTGTTGGTTTTAGAAAAAGAAAAGCCTCTTATGCGAGGAGGAGGAAACCTGGAGACAAAAAAGTAGAATAAAATGGATTACATTGGGAGACATGAATACTAAGTTTTTTCATGCATATGAAAATGCTAGAAAACATGTCAATGCTATCTAGGAAATTACTAAGGAAGATGGAACAAGTGTTACTAGTCAACAGGGTCTACAAAATGAAGCCATGGGGTATTTTCAGAATCTCTTTAAGTCCCAGGAAAGTCTCACTATCTCGAATCAACTGGCAGTCATTAGTGCTTATCCTAGGATTTTTTCTGAGGAAGAGGGTCTTAGAATTGTTGATCCTGTTACTTTACCTGAAATATTGTCAAGTCTTAAGGGATTTACTGATTCAAAATGTCCCGGGGGATGGCTGGACTGTAGAATTTTTCTTGGCTTTCTTTGATCTTTTGGGCAATGAACTATTGGAGGCGGTTGAAGATCTTAGAAGGAGAGGTAGGGTCTCGAGAGCTCTAAATGCAACCTTTCTAGCCCTTATTCCTAAAAGAGATAAACCATAATATTTTGAGGTGTTTAGACCCATTTCACTTTGTAATTTGGCATACAAGATTATCACAAAAATTATTGCAACGAGGATTAAGGCTTCACTTTCAAGAGATATTTCAAAGGAACAATTTGGATTTCTGGAGGGTAGAAAAATAACAGATGTCATTGGAGTGACACAAGAAGCTTTACATAGTATAAAGGTAAAAAATAGCAAAGCATTGGTTCTTAAATTGGATATGATGAAGGCATATGACAGGGTGTATTGGGGTTTCTTAAGATTAGTCTTACTTCAGGTTGGACTGAGTCTAGAGGCAACATATTGGATTATGGGGTGTGTTTCAACTACAAATTTTGTTGTTTTAATTAATGGTAGTCCTTCCAGTTTTTTTAATAGTACAAGAGGATTGAGACAAGGTTGTCCATTATCTCCATGAATTTTCCTACTTATTGTTGAAGGATTGAGTAGATCAATACAAAAGATGGTTGCAGAAAATAAAATTGAAGGGGTTTTAATGGAAAAAGGTACAAGAATAACACACTTACTATTTGTGGATGATATTATTTTATTTGGGAACAAAACCTTTGCAGAATGGAAAGTTTTTAAGGAGGTTCTTGATCTTTTTTGTAAAACGATGGGGATGGACTTCAGCCCACATAAGTCTTTATTTCTAGAAGCAGGGTGGTTAGAAGAGGAGTTCTTTGTTTTGAAAGAGATACTTCCTTTTGAAGTCAAACCATTAGATGCAAGATTTAAGTACTTGGGTTACTTCATCAAACCAAACTGCTATACAATGGCAAATTGGAGCTGGTTTGAGAAAAAAATTCAAAAAAAGAATCTCGAATTGGAGCCATACATGGCTTTCTTTAGGGGGAAGGGTCACTTTGGTAAAATAAGTACTAGAGAGCATACTTGTTTATGGGCTCTCTTTGTCTAATATTCCAAAAGGCTTACTAGATAAAATTAGAAGAAGGATGTTTAGTTTCCTTTGCACTGGGAAAAAAGTAAAAAAAGGTATGCATTTGATAAATTGGAAAAGAATTGCTAAACCAAAAAAGACATGAGGGTGGGGTATAAAGAATATTTACACTTTTGGAAAAGCCTTGGAAGCCAAAAGCTTGTGGAGGTGTCTAATGGTTTCTGGCCTATGGCATGAAGTGGCCCTTAAAAAATATCTGAAAAAGAAAAATGTTGTTGAATGGTTTAAGGAAGGCAGGAAAAACAGGGTTGGTATGTCAAATTGTTGGAGAGATATAACATCCTCTTTATCCATCATAACTGATTGGCTTGTTTAGAAGCCTGGAAATGGATGGGATATTAGAATTGGATTAGATCCAATGATTGGGTCACAATCCTATTATAAACTATCAAAGAATTTAATTAGTATCCTGCAGACACAAGACATTAAATTTCTGGCACAAGCATGGATAGTGGATATTGAGAATACAAATTCTTTAGGTTGGATAAAGGAAAAGACTCTTGGACTAGAGGGAGGAATAAAAGAGGAATGGAAAACTTATGTTAAAGGTTTAGTTGGATCAGGTTTTGATTTAAATACAGAAAAGGATACTATAGTGTGGTCATGGAATACCAATGGATGAGTTGTTAATGCCAAACAAGCATATGAAGTTCAAATGTGGGAGGATATGGAGGGAAGTCAAAAGTTCTGGTACATAGAACTTTGGAACTGGAAAATACCTTTAAAAGTTAAATTATTTTGTTGGTTGATGTTTGAACAAAAACTTGTCACCTGGGAAAATTTGACAAAAAGAGGCTTGATTGGTCCTAGCAGATGTATCCTCTGTGGGGAAAATGAGGAAACAATGAATCATTTATTTGTTGAGTGCCATTTCGCAAAATATATTTGGACCTTAATTTTAAAGGAACTAAAACTTAATAGATTCTGGGTGGGAGGACAGATTATTGAGTGTTTTCAATTCTGGATCAGAAAGATGGAATATTGGAAAGAAATTCCTTGTTATATTTGTTGGGAGACATGGAAGCACAGGAATATGGTTATTTTATAGGACCATACACCTTCTTTGGTCAGAATTTGCAACAGAATTATATAGGACTTGGGAGAAAACAAATATTCACAAACTGTACAACATGTTAGGATTGCTAGAGCTCCCTTGTTAAACTGGAATTTGGCAGTTGGTTTTTTTGATGGTGCCTCACAATGTAAGGGAAAAAAATTTGGGTTGGTGCTATATTAAAATGTCCAGATTTGGGTAATTTTAGTATTAAGATGAATTATGGTACGAGAAAAAATACCAAGGGGGAACTTTTAGCCCTGTGGTGTATCTTATACTTTTCTTGTTTTAAAAAAGTAAAAATATTACAACTGGTTGGTGACTTGAAGATTATTATTGACTGGTTTTCTCATGAAAACAATTTGCAGGTGGTTACTCTTCAGCCTTGGATGACAAAAATTCGAGTGTTGAGCGGGAAGTTCCAACAACTAAAAGCACAACACATATATAGAGAATACAATGAGGAAGCATATCATCTATCAAAGAATGCAATGCAGATGGAAGAAGATGGGATATACTATGTAGTGGGTACATGAAAGCAAATAGGGAGATTTGAAAGAATGTCTATCAAATAATATAGTTCTGCAACAAAGAAGAAGATCTTGTAACTTTGTTTTTTTGTAAGATGATAAGTAAAAACATAAGTCATTATCTGTTGTAAAATCACTTACATAGACAATGTTTGATGAAGGATTATTTTGTTGACAACAATTATACCACCAGATAGGACACCAATTATACCACCAATGTTTTTGATGAAGGACTATACTGTTTTGATGAAGGATTGTTTTGTTGACAACAATGATGTAAGAGGGAAGTAGATTGTCTTTTATAAGACAACTTTTGTAAAAGAACTATTATATTTACTAATATAAGTATATTTTTCATTACTGAAAAAAAAAACCTCACAGTCGAGCTCACTCTATGTGCTTATAAAGTAGGCAAATGTACAATAATTCACTAATATTTTCTGCTTATAAAGTAGATTAATGTACAAGAATTCACCAATATTTTGTGCAGTAGTTTAAACGTTCTAAGATTTTGGTTCTTTGTTCTACAATTTTGGTTCTTTTTTGGATATTATTTAGTGAATTTTTCTTAAATTAGGTGAGAAAGTGTTGGATATGCAAACTTTAGTGGTTAAATTTGTATAATTAATGTGTGTTTTGTTTTTTCAAGAGGTTGTACCCATTTATGTATTCAAAAATATAATTTAAATAACAAAAAAATGTGATTTCGCCCAAATTTAAAACATGTAATTTCAATAAAAAATATCAAAATGTAAAACATTTAGACAATGCCATATTTTACAATTTGTAATATATTTTCAGCATATTTTACAATTTGTAATATATTTTCTTGACTGAAACCAGTGCAAACACTTCAATAATTATCAAATGAGCTTGGTAGACGTGGTTGGACATTAAAACTATTTGCAATATTGGTGTAGCATGGGAAGTAATGACATTGAAGTCATTTTGTTTGGTCTAGGAATTCAAAGTCGGCAAATGAACATTTAGCAATACCAGGAGTTTCGAAGCCAAAATTTTCATTAAGGCTGGCTAGTTTTTTACGTGCTTTTTTGCGTTTTTCCATTCATGCAAATCAATAAAATTACATCATGTTTTGCGGTGGGTGTTTCTCAAGGATTGAGTGATTTTGAAAAAAATTATCAAGGTGATGTAAGAGCATCCAAGTAATCTTTAAATGGGGATTTATGTGTACTTTCCACTTGCTTCATGAAGATGGAAAAGTTGGATATTTTGTGTTATTAAATATTTGATCTTTGTTTCTCTAACTTATGCATCTATGTTCTCTGAATGACTACAAGGCCTGTTATCGGTTTAGTTTTGAGTGTAAATACTCTTTCTCATATCTAGAGAACACATACCGACTCTACACAACGCATTTGCAAAGACCGAGCAGTTCAATACTTCGTCACTGAGTTTCTCAGAACTTATTGCGTAGTTCCAAAACTACGTTGTAGACTGCACACTATGATGATAACACTAATAAAGAAAATTATTGTAACACAATTAATACTTTGTTACTCTTATCACATAAGGTCACATATATAATTTTAGTGCAGATTCAAGAACATATAGATCTGCTTAAGCTTGTGGAGATACAAAGAGAAAGTATTTTCAAGGTGTTTGTATGCAACAAAACTCAGAACTTAAAATCATTCATGTACACAACTCATGAATATATCAACACACAAATACTTAATGTATGACCAACTTAAATGATGTGCCCTATTACAAAATACAAAACTATGCAAAGCTTCGACTACAATAACTCGTGCAAACTTTCAGAAATAGAGCTTGTGCTCTCAGACTTCTCCAACTCCCTTCAAAATTATTATTGCTTCTGTGTATTAACTCACACTACTATCTCGCCTATATACATACTTGGAAAATATAAAGAATGAGACTGAGTCTTCCTATAGAAGCTAACCGACTCAAACATTTAAGACGACAATAAATTTTGACTGACTCTATTTGAATAACAGAGCTCGAGAAATATTAGAGATCAACTCATTAATAATACTCCTACTTGTCATGACTGACTAAGTTGACATAAACGTAAAGATCACGACTTATAATTAATATCTCCAACACTCCCCCTTAATTATAAGTAGGTAGGAATCATGAGACAAAAAATTTACATCAAAAACTTATATTGACATGAATTGTCAAATATCTGCGACTGCACAAACTTCTAGACAACTACACAAATTTTGAAATGCATTTATTGCCAAAAATTTTGTAAATATATTTTTGATTTTCTCTTTAGACTTGCAAAACTCTAAGCAAATTTATTTGTTATTCACCAATTCTTTGATAAAATGATACCTTGTATCAATGTGCTTGGTTTTCTTGTGAAACACATGATTCTTGGACAATGCAATGGTGGAGTTGTTATCACATAACACTTTAGTTGGTTCCTGTTGTTCCTACAACAAATCCTTTAACATTATTCTCATCCAAACAACTTGACAAGTTGCACTTGTAGCTGCGACATACTCATCTTCAACTGAAGAAAGAGTTACAATGGGATGCTTCCTTGATTCCCATGACACTATACCTGTTCCAAAATGAAATGTGTACCCAAAGGTACTTTTCCTATCACCTATGCTACCTCCACAATCGTTGTCAGTATATCCAACAAGTCTAAAATCTTCTGAAGTAGAATACATAATGCCAAAGTATTTTGTTCCATTCACATATCTTATAATTCTTTTACCTCCCTTCTAATGAGATTCTTTAGGAGTTTCCATGAACCTTGAAATCAATCTTACTCCATACATAATATCAGGCCTTGTTGCTGTCAAATACATAAGGCTACCTACCAACCTTTTAAACAGAGTGGGATCCACTTTAGATCCTTCATCTTCCTTGTTGATTTGATTTGATGTATACTGTTGGCTCACAATCACTTCTTTGAAATCGATTCTGAGTGAGGTAGGAATATATGCAACTGTACCAAGCTCTAGGAGCTTGCTTTAATCCATACAACACCTTCTTCAATATGTATACTTTATTTTCTTGTCCTGGAATCTCATAGTCTTGTGGTTGTTCCACATATACTTCTTCCTATAAATGACCATTCAAAAATGCAGACTTTACATCCATTTGATAAACATGTTATTTATTATGTGCACCAATAGCCAACAAGGTTCTAACTATGTCCATCCACACAACTGGTGCAAATGTTTCATTGAAATCTATTCCAGGTTGTTGTGTGAAACCCCTTGCAACTAACCTCATCTTGTGCTTATGCACATTTCCATCTGCATCTTGCTTGGTTTTATAAATCCACTTGACACTTATCACATCCTTTCCCTGAGGTACATCTACCAATTTCCATGTCTGATTGTTCTCTATGCATGCAATTTCTTCATCCATGGCTTGTGCCCATATATCATCCTTGACAACTTCTTCAAAAGTTAATGGATCATCTATTTACGAAAACATAGAAAAGACTAAGAATGAATTTACTATGTCAACATTATAAATTTTGCACATAATTCTTGTCTTTCTTGGTAACAAATTTTCTAATGTTAGATCTGGAGATGTAGAACTACTTGAACTGCTTGCTGGAGTTTGTTGCACTCTTGGTGTGGACTGCGCACCTACAAATCTCACTGGTGTGAATACTGGAGTAGTTTGTGATGTGATTTGTGTCACAGTTCTAGGAGTGGAAGGAACTACGCTCTGACTTATAATTGGTGTTTGAACCACTTCATCCTCCATGTCATCATGCCCCATATCATCAAGAATTCTAACTGTCCTTTCTATGCTTCCATCTCATGCTTCATTCTCCACAAATTGAACATTGCGGCTAATTATAAATTTTCTTGCAGTAGGATAATATAGTTTGCATGCTTTTGTATCTTCAAAGTACCCAAAAAATATACATTTCTATCCTTTGTTATCTAACTTGTTTCTCATCTCATCTAGAACATGTGCGTATGCGAAACAACCAAATACTTTCAAGTGCACAACATTGTGCTTCATACCTATCCAGGCTTCCTGAGAAACTTTGTTTTTCACACTCTTTGTTGGACACTTGTTCATGATGTACACTACAGTTGCTACTGCCTCATCCCAATACTCATTTGACAAATGTTTGGCCGCTAACATTCTACGTGCCATCTCCATGATGGGGTGATTCTTCCTTTTTGTGACACCATTCTGTTGTGGTGTATACCACACAGTAAATTGCTTTTGAATGCCATGAACTTTACAAAAGTTTAGAAAATATCTTGAAACATATTCACCACCTCTGTCAGTTCTTAGAAACTTGATGTAATAACCACTTTGCTTCTCCACTAGTGATTTGAACCACTGAAAACAACCAAATGCATCAGATTTATGTTTTGGAAAATAAATCCATGTTTTTCTTATGAAATCATCAATAAATGTAAGAAAGTAGGTGTTTCCTCCTATAGATGGTGTTTGCATTGGTCCACAGATATCTGAATGTACAATTTCCAGTGGAGCTTTTGCTCTATATGACTTTCAAACTGGAAATGACTCTCTATGTTGCTTTCTAAAGATGCAACTTTCACATATTATTTCTGGTTTTTCAATTAATGAGAAACCTTTCACCATATCCTTTGTATGTAGCAACTTTAGACCTACAAAATTTTAATGTTCAAATATTAAATGCCAGAGCCATGAATCATCCTGCACTTCAGATTGAAATGTTTCCTGCAATTCTGCGCCACTGTCTTCTTCTTTCTTGAAACTACGCACACTACCTTTTTTTCTTTATTCTTTAAATGCAGTGTTAGAGTGCACCTCTTTTGCTTCATAGAAAGCTTGCACTATTTTTCTCTTCATGGATGGATTTAATGTAAATGGAAACATTCTATTGCTTGTCATCTAAATTCTTGTAATAAGCTGATTGCTTGGGTATCTGTCCAAAATCACAGAGTGATTATCTTCCATGTAGATTCTATATCCTTTTTGAAATATCTGTCCTGTACTCATCAAATTATATTTTAGGCCAACAACATAATATACATCAGGCATAACGTTTTTTTACCCCTATTTATTTAAAATGTTAATACTACCTTTACCCAAGACAGTGACTTGGATATTCGTTCCAAGTGTAACTTTAGTTTGTACTGACTTATCCAAACTAGAAAACAATTCTAAGTTTCTTTTCATGTGATTATTGCGGCCTGAGTCCAAATACCATATGTCACATGGACTTTCTTGAGAAAAATTGCATTCAACTAGTGAAATTATAGGAATCTCTTCAGCGCGCACCATAAACATAGGGCTAGTGGGAGTAATTACGTTGTTTGACTAATCTTGACCTTGCTTGTTCTGATTATACTGTCTCTTCATGCATTCATATGCATAGTGTCCATAATTTTACAGTAATGGCACTGAATATTTGATTTATCAAATCTCTGACCACTTGGATGACTGGTATTTTGATTTTGACCTCTACCACTAGTATTTGCAGGACTGCTACTGCATCCTCCTCTAGCAAAACTCCTTCCTTTGCCTCTAGAGTTAGATCTCCCCCTTCCTCTTCCACGACTTATAGATGATTGCACTGAGAATGCATTCTCTAATGACATATCTGATCTATTTAACCTATGTTTATGATTAATGAGGGAGGCTTGCAGCTCATCTAGACTAAACTGATTTAGGTCTTTGTTCTTTTCCAAAGTCAGAAAAGGAGAATCAAATTTAGTAGGAAGAATCCTAAGTACCTTATCAACAACCTTTATATCCTATATGGTTTCTCCATGAGACTTAATTTGATTTATCAAGCCAATAAAATGGGCGTAAAAATATTCTACTGAATCTGTGTCTTTCATTGACAGAGTTTCAAAATCTCTTATAAGAATTTGTAATTTTGAAGTCTTGACTTTGTCTATACCTTGATAAGATTTTTTTACATGTCCCATGCTTCCTTGTCTTTATTTTTTATGCTAGTATTGAGAGTATGCTTGTTGATTAAGGTTGGTTGTCATTGATGTCAACCCTTGAAGAAAGACCCGTAGCACAAAGGTTTGGGTAATCGACCCAATAGTGTTTGATGTAAATATGACTCATTATTGTTTTGTCATGGTTGATAAGAAGTAA
>SNQJ01S0145217.1:0-14972 GCA_010110895.2 Picea sitchensis
TCCAGTTGCAGCTGGAAAACAAAGGAAGTTGGTGCTTCCAATGAATGTAATTCTTCAAGACATATAAGAAAAAGCATTATGTGGTTTTCTCCCGATTTGGGTTTCCACATAAAACACTGGTGTACTGTGCATGTGTGTGATTTTTTATTTATTACTGGTCATTATTGGATAATAATTCTACATTGATATAACATTTGAAGAAAAAGGATTATAATTACGTTATTGTTGATTCACCCCCCCTCTCAGTAATCCAACAACTCGGGACAAGCCATAGGTTAGTGTTGGATTCCTATTGGAGAAGGAAATTTTGGGATTTAAGCACAGTAAGTGAGACATAATGGACTAAAGGAAGTAAGTCAAGAAAGAAAGAGACCAACGCGACATAATGGAAAAGGAAGCAGTGCTTCGAGGAAGAAGGAAGATCAACGCAAAGTCAAAGAAAGGATGAAGACCAACTGCGCGAAAGACAATTAGAAAGTGGACAAGTTGAGTCCACTTAGGATTAGGGTTTTTTTATTCATAATGTAAGGGTTATTAGCCATTTTGTAGTATAAATAAAGGATGTATGAGGTAGCTAGAGGATTCTTAGGAACTCGTCGAAAGAACTACTTTTGGAAGAACTTTTTGAGTCTTAAGTCACGGTACTAGATTTTGGATAAGAGTTGATGAGCTCAATTTGTATCAATGTTGGAGAATCATGAAGCATAACCAAGGGTCGGGTCACAATTTGTGGATCTTGGTGCGATGTTGGTCAGCCTCATCAATATTAAAACCCTAATGTAATGTATACAGTGTTATTTCTGAAGAAGAATGAATAAAGAAGAAGATATTTGTGGACGTAGCCTAGGGGGATGAACCACGATAAAATCAGGTGTTGCAATGTGTTTGATTTTTTTTTTGTTTCTGCAATTATAATGAATGGGTTTATTTATAGTGGGCACTAGTACAATCATGAAAAATATATTTCATTAAATGGATAAAGTAGGAGATCTGATGAACGTTATGGTAGAATATATGTTAAAATAGAAGTAGAAGTAAAAATAACATCTCCAACCCCTTCCATGATTGCATACACTTGCATCCTGCAGTCACCCATAAGCCATCTCAGGTGAGACTGCGTTGTGCACTATGTGCATGGTGTAGCCTTCTGGTTTACCAGAAGGGCCGATGGTGAAAATGGTTGTGTTGGAGAACTAAGGTAGAACCTGGGTCAACCCATACATCCAACAAAACCATTTGTACTGTAACCTATGGAAAATTCAATAATATATTGCAAATTCAATAATGTAACCTCCCAACAAGCTTTCTAGTTAGTAATCCATTGCGCATGATACTTTATTGACTATTTGAACTAAATCAAGAGTCCAATTTCTTGGAACAACAGTACAAAATCTTCTAATCTCTTCAACTAATATTTGAATCCACTCTACTAAAATATTCAAAAACTCAGCAAAGAAAATTTCATGCAAATTTGTAAACACATACCTTTGTAGCTATTTCTCTACACTGATCTATGCGTTCTTATTCTGATCTACAACAAAATCGATATCCTTTGTGTCCAACCATTTTCCAATCTCCTCCTTATTAGGTCTCCACATCCCCCTCAGTTGTAGATCATGGTCCCTGCAATGGAACCATTTGTTGGCGTGCAATGGGAAAAAAGAGGGTTCAACATTAAATCACCAACAAAACCCTAAAGATACTGACCCTTTTGGAATCACCCAAAAAAAAGTGAAGAATCACCCGAGCTACCCATGGGGACTGCAGGAAACAGGATTCCACAGTCATGAAGGGAATGGAGACCGTTCTAACATTCATTTTGTGGAAATCATAACTGCAACATAATAACATATGACATATTCATGTTACTTAATCATTCAACATGTGCACAGAACCATCAAATACATATTCATATTAACCCATAAGAATCTAATACATGTGTGCAACAAACAGATTAAACCAACACATCATGATAACAAACACATCAGAACACGAGATTTTAATGTGGTTCACCCCAAACTGGGCTACATCCACAATGACAAGCTTCTTATAGTATTCATTCATATCCAATCCTCACAATAGGTGCACATTGCGCTCAAATAAGATACATCAGTTCTACCAAAAATGGCCTAGTCATTCATGCATACAGTGCACACTTAGCTCATTCTATTTGCTACTAGAACAACTACTTCAACCACTTCAATGTTGCTTTCTACCCAAAACCCATACATATTTGTATATTGATATTAGAGCTTAGCCCGTTACAAAATGGACCAAAAGGTCTAACTACTTCTAACTAATTTCCATCTTATGCGTGCATTGACTCTTGAAAATGTGCTAATTGTCTTCCTTTCCTCTACATGTGCTACGCCTTAGCTGACTTGTCGTGCAGTTTTCTCCTACATGACTCCCAAAACTTGTCCCAAAATGGCCTACTCCAACAATAGTGCACCTTAAGAACAAGAAAACCCCTCATACTTCTCTTGCACACATTTAGATCTTGAAAAGACACCCCAACTCCTATAATGCACCTTAGATCTCTGATGTGCACCTCAAACTTGATCTCTTGCTTGGATTCTCTTCAAATGTGCACATCTATCCTATATTTATAGTATTTATTTCCTCACTTTTAGGGTTTACTTGTAAAGTATGGCTGAGTCAACCTAAATTTTCTGGTTGGGTTGTCTGACAAAAAAAAACATATCTCCTCATTCCTAGGGAGTTAGAGGGAATTCCATATAAAGTTGGAAAGGTATCAAAATAAGATTTCCAAACATATAACATGTGCTCCAATTTGAGCTATATATCCAGGGTAAAAATTCATTCAAATATAGAGTATCCAAACAGAGCATTAAAAATCCAAAAATAATATTTCCAACAATATCCATCTTGCAATCTTTATCTTGGACATCTGTAGTCTCCCCTTGTCTTTGACATCAATGAAAACAACATTTTCAACACTTTTCAACTGCAATGTTGAGATCTCTCCAATAGATATACGTATTGGAATACCTTGCAATGTCCTTGAATTCCTTCCTCATCAACATAGTGGAGGATATAAAGCTAGTTGACACTATGAGAAACTTGTATAAAGAACTCCAAATATATAAATCAAACAATGAAAGGATGATAAGATCTCAAGAGGAGAAAGATGAGGAAGGAATTCAAGGACATTGATGATAAGATCTCATCTTCATGGTTGTAATATCCCTAGGAATCATCCATATCTCTAGTCCTCATATAAGAACCAAATATGTATTTATTGTATCTTTGATTCTTCAAGAAACGTGCATGCAACAATTACTTGTTAGAGTTCAACATATTATAAAATTATCTTTAATTAAGCTACATACCCTTATTTTCCCTAATTTTTCGAAGATCACTAATAAAATAATCAAAAATATGAGCTTTCAAATATATTCCCTTTTGAATTATATTTATAGTGGTTGTATTTATGCCTCAGCTTGATTTTTAAGTTGAAATGTAATATTCCAGATATAAAAAAGTATGCAGAAAAAAAAATCATGAACACCACGGGAAGGAGGGAGTCCCTGGGGAGTGGAAAAAACCATTTGATGTTTATAGAGGATGGATTGGAGGTCCTGCGACACAAAGGGTGTCTCAGTTGCTTCTATGGCATGGAGTTGGGAAATAACTCCAGAATGACCTTTTGTGAGCAGAGTTTCTATGTGATGGGAACTAATGATATCTGGGGAATCGACGGAGATGCCTTGGAACTTATATAGTTTTCCCTCCTGGTTGAATTGCATGGTTAATTCCTTAAAATTCATGAGAATGGGACCCAAAGTCCTTAGCCATTCTGAACCCAACACAATGTCACAACCACCCATATCAATAGAAAACATATGAGATTTCAGGTGGTAGTCACCAATTTGGAGACGCACATTTTCACAACGCCCTCCACATTTCATGGATCGGCCATTGGCAATCATGATTTGGAAAGTATTGACTACACATATATAGAAATTAGTTTCTTGGGCAATGCGGTGATGAATAAAATTGTGGGTGCTTCCACTATCAACAAGAATGATGACCTTCCTATACTTGGTGTAACCAATTAGCTTGAGGGTTTGGGGAGCACAGAATCTAGTGAGATCATTTAGGGAAATGGTTGGTTCTTCTTCGGGAGGGTCTGAGGGAGGGGTTATGTCAGTGGGTTCAGGTGACACAGACACAAGGGGAGCTTCAACATCCTATTTTGAAACATCCTCTGAGATAGCCATAAAAATCTTTTGTTCCTTACACTTGTGTCCCGGAAAATATTTTTCATCACAATTATAACAAAGGCCTTTGAGTTGGCATTTAGCCATTTTGGCCCTGGTCAATTTTTGGATCTTTAGTGGAGTAGAAGGAGGAGTGGGATTGACTAGTTTAGTGCGAGGAATAAAGGAGGGCTTCTGGTTTTGATAAGAGACAACTTGTTGTGCTTTCTTATCTCTTTTAGTAGCCTCCACCCAACTATGAGGCCGGTCCATAAGGACATGGGAATGAATCTCATCCTTGAAGCCACTAATAAAAAATTCTCAGAAAAAAGCATTAGACATTCCCTCTGTATGAAAATCCAATCGCTCAAAAGAAGCTATAAAGTCTTCCACTGTGCCATATTGTTTCAACTTTGTCAAATGTCCTAAATGGTTGGTGTTAGTGTCAAAGCGTTCATAAAGATCTACCACAAAGTGTGTTCAAGAAACATACCCTTGGCGAGCAGTTTTTCTCCATTGCCACCATTGCCAACGTTCTTGATCTATATGGACAAAACCATACTGGAGTTTGTCCAACTCATCTGTAATTTCGTACAAAGAGAAAAAATGTTTCATTTGAGTTACCCATCCAATGGGATCTGAGCCATCAAATTTAGTCACATCCACACACAGAAGACGTAGGTCATGCTGAAAGTAATGGGGCTGAAAATTATGGAAATGAGAGGAAGTTTCACCTTCGGTATGTAAAGGTGGTTCAGATAAGGGAAGATCTGCAGGGATATGCAACTTGATGCAAATCATCGTAGTGATAGATTCAAGTTGGGTAGTAATGTCTTGTTTGAGTTCTTGTTTGAGTTCCTCGATTGAGGCGGCGATGGAGGAATGCATGTTTTTATTGATGGTGGAAATATTGGCACTGGGTTGTCTCACTTCTTGTTGGGTCTCTGTGAAATTATAGTGCAATGTATTGAAGCGAGCTTTGGATACGGGTGTGGGCCATGATGACGAGGGACCCGAAAAGGAGCGGGTGGGGTCAAAACATTTGCTGAAAATTGATAGGTATGAATGTGATAAGGGCGAAGAGAGAA
Source organism: Picea sitchensis (assembly GCA_010110895.2). Lineage (NCBI taxonomy): Eukaryota > Viridiplantae > Streptophyta > Pinopsida > Pinales > Pinaceae > Picea > Picea sitchensis. The sequence goes on from SNQJ01S0145217.1 coordinate 5,312, forward strand.
ATCCAATGGAATAGGTCTCAAATAATGGTGCAATGATGAAATGCCCAAATGCTCAATCAGGAAGAAATGTGTAGTAATTTGGCAACTTGAATGCAAAAGACACAGTTGCATGGAAATAGATCTTGTATGTTTTTTTTTTTTTGTTTCCATCCCCAAAGGTTAGGTATTCAAGGGTTCTACAGATAAGGGTTTTCCCTGTGCTATAGCTCTCTGATATACGTGCAGGGTCCAATAGTAGTACTCAGCCCAATATCTCAGGGCACCAACTAAGGAGGCTAGACCGTGACCTTAGTCATACTACCCGACTACCCAGGTACTAGAGAGTATCTTCCCGGGTGTTGTTCTCGGTGGCACTATAGTAGTCAGACAGATGAATGGTTTATCTATGGAGGGCTTCAGGAAATCTAGGTTGATCTGTATGCAGGTGTTGTCTGATGCGCTACCACTCGAAGGGGTACCAACACGGATTACAAGGGTGGCCAACAGATGTGTGCTTAAGTACCACTTGTATTTCTTGTGTGTATGAATCCCCGACTACGATTTTATGTGTGTAACGATAGATCTTTGTAGCTTAAAGACGTTGGAATACGTCTCTATCTTGAAAAAAAAAAATAACCCACAATTTTCTACCGAGGAAGGTGCTATGATACCACTTGTAATATTCCAGATACAAAAAAAGTATGCAGAATAGAAATAAATATCTAGAAATGGCAGATGAACAATAATATAACCATAACAACACCACAATAATACCAAAATGATACCAGAATAACACCAGAAAGAGCACTTTGATTACTGAGAGCAATGTCCACTTGCCTCTTCGAGGGGGAAACCTCCAGCAGAGCAAAGATCTATTACAATCATATCCAAGACAACAATTATCATACCCTCGACTCCTATTTATACTAAATATGTCTATCAAAAGAACCATCTAGAGGAAGATCCTTCTAGAAGCAGAAGCTTCTATTAGGTCTTCTTACATTGGACTTTATCTTACTTATTGTTAGGCCTTATTAATATTGACCTTTATTACATCAGAATATATTATTCTACCTACATGAGGGGTTAGGTCCCTAACATGAAAGATATGGCTCTGTCAAATCAATAGTTTCACCCCCTTTTGCACTTGTTTCACTAGTACCAAATCTCAAGGGCTAGCTTCTGCCTCTTATAGAAATAAATTTGGCAAGAACTAGGAAAACTTTTGTATCAGGAATTGATAGTATTCATGAATTTGAATACACATCAACTCTCATATTCATGATTTGATATTCCAATCAACCTATGCATCAATCTAAATTTTCCAACTTTTTCCTTTTGCATTGTCTCCAAACTTGGAATTTTTAGCGGAAAACCGTTATCTCCCAAATTGAGAAAAACCGAGAGAAAATTCATCAAGAAAAAATTGTCCAGATTGATGAGTAGATAAATTTCCAACTAAATAATATTTTCTATATTGGTGATATGGGGTCCCCTTTTCTCCTCTGAAGATTTCAAAATTCCCCCAAAAGTGCTCGGGAATAGTGGATTTTTCCTTGTTTTGGCATCTCCACTCCAAACCCTTTAGAATTTTGGCAGAAGCCCAACTGGGTATCTTCATGCCTATTTTTAGACTCCCTATAAAAATTCCACCTTAATATGGTCCTCCCATTACTTAACATGACCCAGATCTTCAAAACCCACTAATTTTATTTTTTTGGAAAATTGAAGCAAAATTAGTCAGTGGCCTTCACTGACACTCTTGTAGCTCTTGCCACTACAGACATACCCATTAAATTTCACATGATTATGAGTTTTCTACTCCTATTATGGTCAAAACAAGTTTTTGGCCCCAGACGTTTTATGTAAACTTTTATGTTTTCTCCTTCCTTTTCCTCCTCTTTCTCTTCTCTTTTCTTTCTCTTCTTCTATATTTCTCTTCTCTTCTCTTTCTCCTCTCCTCTTATCTCTTCTCTTCTTATTTTTCTTCTCTATAATGACGAGTTGGAAGCATTTCCTCTTGCCGACATTCCGGTGCCAAAAGAACATTCTTCACCATTTTTTCAACATCGAGATCTCTTTTCCTTGACAATGTTTCATCTCCAAAAGAACTTTCTTTGCTAGCGTTTCAGGACTGGATCTTCTTTCCTTGTTGAAATTTTATCAACTTGAGAAGATCTTTCTTCAGCAATGTTTCAATAGAAGGTCTTCTTTCTTTGTTTTCATTTCGACGACATGATAATATCTTTCTTTGCCGACGTTTTGGCAAAAGATCTGCTTTCTTCATTGATGTTTCAACGAATTGAGAAGATCTTCCTTCACAAATGTTTTGGTGAAAGATCGTATTTCTTCGCCAACACTTTGGAAAAATGTATTCTTTCTTCACCAAAATTTCGATGACTTGAGAATATATTTCTTCACTGACATTTCAATGACTCGAGAAGATCTTTCTTCACCAACGTTTTGTAAAAATATATTCTTTCTTTGTCGGCATTTTGATGAAAAATCTTCTTTATTCGTTGACGTTTCAATGAAATATCTTCTTTCTTCATCGACTTTTTAGTGACTTGAGAATATCTTTCTTCGTCAACATTTCAAAAAAATATCTTCTTTCTTCGTCGACATTTCAGCGACTTCAGAACATATTCCTTTTCCAATGTTTTAGTGAAATATCTTTCTTCTTTAACGATGTTTTGGTGAAAGATATTCTTTCTTCATTGGCATTTTAGTGACTTGAGAAGATCTTTCTTTCCTGACGTTTCAGCGAAAGATATTCTTTCTTCATCGACATTTCGACGAAAAATATTCTTTCTTCATCGATGTTTCGACAAAATATCTTTTTTCTTCACCGATGTTTCAAGGACTTGAGAAGATCTTTCTTTGCCAATGTTTCGATGAAACATCTTCTTTATTCACCAAAATTTCAATGACTTGAGAAGATATTTTTTCACCAACGTTTCGGTGAAATATCGCATTTCCTCATCGATACACTCCTTTATCATTGACTTCAAATATTTTCCTCTTTCCGACATACACAGTATCAACAATGAGAAAACGTTTCAGTACTTAGTCGATTTTCCAATTTTTTAAGCTCTTGATTGTCACGGAAAATGATCAATTCAACTTCTTGGGCTAGATTCAACCCTTCTACAGCCATGAGGACCTCTGCAATGGAAATCCCAATAAATCTGAGTACCCAAAATGAAGAAAAATCTAGATTTTGACCCCACATATTTTGTTGGGTGAACTCAAATTTCGCCACAAAACCACACTGGTAACAGTCTATGGTTTTGTAGTAGGACTTTGTAGGCCGAGTGTTGTAATCTTCCACTCTAATACCACTTTGTAGTGCTCGCATTACTAAGCCCATAGATTTTTTCCAATACCATTAATTAAATGCAATGCATCAAGGATTTAACATGCATCTAACAACATTTTTAAAGCATGAATGCAACTAAATTAACATTCAAACAACAACATATAAATGCTTAAAACTTGGATTAAACGCACAACAAATAAAACCCATGAATAAAATAGTGAACAAAGACCAATCACTTATCTTTTAAAAACAAATGTGCAATCGGTTGTACGGGACTAATGTTCCACCCAATAGTATCCTTGATACTCCAAATATTAGTAGAAAGTCACCCCTAAACTAGGGCTAGGGATCCATAAGATAGGGTATCTCTCACAACCCAATATAACCCAAAACAATATTTTATTTTCTACATGTATACAAATCCACCACATCTCTTCCCCTCAACCTGCACAATCCAAAGAATGGGATCCCCCTTTTCTTCATGCAGTCCCTCAATCCTTTCCACTTCCCTCCAGGGCTCCAATATAGGTTGGCTAGGAAACTCACTTGTTGGGTAGTCTAGGGATGCTAGCTATCATAGGAAAACTCACAACAACAATCTCACTTATCTAGGGTAATTTCTTACACAAAAATATCACTCTACAGGCATAAGAAGCCGCTTCTTCATGCAACTACAACTCCAACAAGTTGCACACAAACCCCATTATGGCTTCTTCAAATATCCAACACTCATTTCTCTCTTATTGTCCCAAAAACTACATGTAAAAAATGCCCACAACACCCATTCAAATTTCCCTTTTACCCATGCATGTCAACTCTCACATTCCCTAAGGTTGATTGTACTTAGCCCCATGCTCTCAATAACTATGTGAAGTGACTTTTCACACCAACCATTTTACATGTATTCAATAATTGGGCTTTCATACACTCAAAAGGAAATTAAAAGGTTTATACACAATAATAATTTTACAAAGTGGGTTTGGATTAATACACATGAATATTTCCCACTTGGACCCCTTAGACTCCTCTCCCTCTCTTGTGGAAACTTATCCCCCATTACTCTCTCCATTTTCATCCACATCCAATGTTACATTTTGTTTATTATTATGATATACAATGATGACATATTACATAGTCGGGCACACAGTCGTACATTATTAAACTGGGGAATAAAAACTGTAAGTAAATGAGACACACTTCCACACTAAACTTAGCAGAAGAGAGGAATACAGACTTAATCAAGAAAGTAAATGACACATCAATCACACAGTACATAGAGATTTTACCATGAAAAACCAACATTCCTTGAGCGTTTTGCTCCTTGTTTTCTTATTCATTTAGAATAAAAGGTTACATGTCTAACCTTGGTCCACACCTAAGACACAATCGACATCATACCGTCTTTCTTACACAATAAAAACCCTGTAGCCAATTTGGCTTACATCTACATGACAACAACCTATAAATTACAGAGTCTTGTTGATTATCCATTCATAATCTAAAGATTCAAGATGATCCTTTACGGCCTTACAACACACCTCTTTATAGGCTTTATAGTAGGAAAACCCCTAAAGAAATGGCACCCAAAAACGGTTACAGATCCATGCAGATCATTGGCTACAAATACCGCGAATCTCAGGATTCTGCTACAGTCGATTGCTAATTCATATTACCCATCGACTACTAGTCAACCTTCATTTGGTCTTCAGTCAGTTTCCACATGCTCGCGTGTCGACCTCTTGTCATTTGACCTCTTCGACTTGTTGTTCATGCCTTTACCATGTTGAACTGCCTCGACCTTTGTTGGTTATCAATTCCCTTCTCGGGTTATCTGAATCATTGACCCAAGGTTCATGTCACTTGGGGTTCCAACAAAGCCTCTAAAACTATCGGTTCTCCTGGTAAACCAGAAGGCAACACAGCACCCGGAAGGTGCTACGCAGTCTCACCCAAGATAGCTTTAAATGGGTGGCTGTAAGACTCAGGTAGTCACAACCTAGGACAGAGTAGGGGACATGGGTTTCTTGATTAACGCCAGATACTGTGAGATGTAAGGGAAACTATTTATTTCTTGGGGTCGCATATTTATATCCCACAGTGTAATTTAAGCAAAGTATAACCAAATTCATAACAATGTATTAACTCATTCATCAAGCTTAACCCATAATTGTTGAAAGAAAGAAGAGACATGCATACATTCAACATATTAAATGAGTATTACCGTGGTTCACCCCCTCCTGGGATACATCCACAAATATTTGGCTCTTGGCTCTTTTATTATGGCAGTTTTGCATTCCTGGTGCCACGCGCTTACAATTCTCCACAAAACTGGGTAAGATCTATGTGAGGCAAACTAGATCGCACCAGGCTCCATAGCCTTTGGTTTAATCCTCAAATCTACCTTCCCTCATATCTCCTTTGCTCAACAGCTTACAAAATTGGTTCATACAGCTAAAACCATTACATATCGCCTACGCTCATGCGTAGTTACAGTCTGAACTCGAAAACCTAACTCTCGACTCTCGACTCTCAACAACAAATACAATATCATTCATCCACACAATAATCAAAACAACAACAAGTACTATATGATACTTTCGTATCTATATTTATACATTTCAGTCTCTTCATACATTTACAAAATATTATCAAAACCCTAACCCTTCTTACCTTAGGTCTTTCTCCCATGCATGTTGTTCTTCCTCCAGTTGTCGCTTTCGTTTGTGCATGCTTTCTTGCATGTGCGCGTGCTATTCTTTTGCCAGTTGTTACTTCAATTTTTTGCACGCTTTCTTTCCCACGATCATTCTTCTTTCCCCTTTAGCCTGGTGCCAACAGACCCCCAACACTGACATGTGACTCGTCCCGAGTCACCTAATTTCTCTGTGCTTCCTCGATCTCCTTGGTGATTGTTTACAACTGTTCATGTAGCTCTGCCGCTTTTGTCAATGCCTACACGTTTTTCTCCTTGATGGTGTCGACTGTCTGAGTTTCCACTTCCTTCCTCATTAGTCCAGTGCATTCTAGCTGAGTCTGTGTTGTCTATTTTATGGCTTCTTCTACTTGCACAAGTACTTATGCTACCCATTCCTGCAACAATTTTGTTTTAGCCTGACGCTCTTGTTTCTGTGTTTGCGCAGTGATAAGTTATGCATGTATCTTCTTCAACTCTTCTGTTCCCTTGACTCGTTCTGGAATTGGTATGGTATTTTGTCACTACTTGAGTTCTTGGATCGTTGCATTGATCCTATCCTCCTCCTTGTCCCAGTGTTGTAGTTGTGGATCCTCTTCTAGCCTTGTCCAAAGTTGCGTTGCTTTATCCAGCAAGTCGGTTGTCGTGCTGACCTGTTTTCCTAGCTCCTGCAGTTACATTGTTGCTTCATGCTTCCATTGCTCCTTCACTTGCTGGTGGATTTGTTGGTCTAATCTGTCTGCAGAGAGTCTCGATCTCCTTCTGATACTGATCAATTGCCTGCGCAATATGGTCAATCTTTTCTGCGGTTGGGAGTTCATTTCCTTGCGCAGTAGCTGGGAGTTTCCCAAAAATTTCTTCCACTCTACATTCCAGCTSGTTTATGTGTTCTTTCTCCTCTTGAGTTTCATATTTGGCCTGTGCACAAACTGTTTCCAATGCTTCCCGCTTCTTTGTTKCTTGTTGTAGCTCGACTAAATTTTTATGTGCTCGTGATTGCATCTCATGGTCGACACTAACCTATAGTTTGTATAATTCTTTTGATGGCATCTATGTCAGGACCAATTGGATTGATCCAAATCCTTCAGTGGTGTTTGTCCCACAATTTCATCCATTCTCAACATGCTAGGATTTATATAGACCATGGAATGTACATGTGGTATCAGAAGAACTGGGTCGTGTTCTTCTACCTCCACCCTTTATGTGGTTTGTGTGATCGATGGATTTATGCCTCTACTTCTACTCGTGATCTAGGATTCCTTGAATTTCTTGAGGAGTTGTCCCATTTCTTTCAGTTCCTTCTACAGTTTATCCCTATGGTGCGTGGCATGATCGAAATCTTCTGCAAGGCAGTCTTGGACCATCCTAGCAATCATCTCTCCATCATCCTCCATGATTGTGTAGTCCGGTGGTGGTCGTTGTGACTTCATTTTCTTACACGCACTTGCGGTAGCCACTGTGACGCAATAGCTATTGTAGCCACTGTTTATCTGGATCCTTCCTTGGTTGTATCCATATGGCTTGTCGCCTAGCCCAAAAATTGGCGATGCCCCCGTATCATGCGACAACCTCTAGTGTTATTCTCCATGCTCGATTGTTTTCTTCCTATATCTCCCGTAGGTAAGCTTCGAATATGATTCCATTCCCCTTCTTATTCTTGTCTAGTGGCGTAGATCTTAGGACATGGTATCTTGCTCCTCCTGGCTATGGTGTGGTACCAAAGACGGCGTATTCTGGTTCTCGCCATCCCATGAAATCTATGAGAGTTATCAGCCATGAGTAATGAAATTTTGTACTTGCATCTTGCGCATCTTTATAATCTACTTGGAACAAGTTTGATAGGTATGGCGCCCAGCTCATGGAGGTGCCTTCTACGCACTGAGCTGCAACAACAATGAATCCTGCCGATACTTCATCTTTGCGGCATTTTCTTAGCAGTTTGCAGGCTAAGATCTTTGCGCCCAATTGCGTCACGGCATTGTTGATCTGTTTGATTATAATGCCTCTTGTTCCCCTATCGGTGCCATATTTATTCTTCATCTCTTATGCCAATGTTTTTGCCTTGGACTTATCATCCAAAATTAGCACGGGATCCATACCCCTGGTGGTTAAGCCTGTTATCTGTGTGATAAGTTTGACAGTTATGGGGATGGGTTTTTCTAGCCATATATCCCCTCCATGCATAATTGCTAACAGTTGCTTGACGCATGTCGTCGCATATTGGCCTCTGCCAAAGTGTTGTATCTTCAGCAATCCTAGAATTCATGTTCTATCTAGTCCAGTTGCCCACTGGTGTGGCTGAGTGATGGTTTCTCTGACTTGGTTCATGACTATTTTCTGCATAAAGACCTTTGGTGCAAGCTCTAAATATTTGGTTTCATATTCTACATCATGGTCGGAATACTTGAGCTTCCTGACGTGACTTAATAACTGTGGGTCCACCCGTACTCCCTCTGGTATGCGAGGTAGCACAATCTCTGCAGTCGATTTCTTTCGAGGTGACCTCGGTATCTGAATTCGGTCCTCCTACTGCAATGGTTGGCTTGAGGTTCCAGCAGCTTCCTATTGCTCCTTCGCCATCCATTCTTCCCAAGCCGTGGCCATTTCATCAATCGGCTCGGCCGAAAAAAAAAATCTGGGATGGGTATTTGTGGAACGTCTAGTTGCACTTCTGCTTCCAGGTTTTTTGCGCTTTTGTTAGCTCCTATGGCTGCTTCGGCATGTTATGGTGGTATTTCCTGGTGGGTTTCTTCTTCTTTGTTCTGAGGCTCGTGCACTGCTGCTAGTGTATCCTATTCCATGGCCTTTGTTTTTTGTTTCGGAACCTCCTCTAGTATTTGTGTGGACTCTACTGGGATTTCCTCTGGCAACGGGATTTCATCAATATCGACGATCTCTGGTGGCTACTATTCATTTTCTTCCAGTGGTCCTCGTGACCTCATCTAAACCCTAGTTGATCTGGCTTTCTGGCCTAGTTCTGCGAGCTTTGGTGGTGCCATAATGGCGTATGTCAAACGTTTGTTGAGTTCAAATGGTTTCGGTGAGCTCTGTGGTTTCACTCTGTTCGTTCTTGTTGTTGTTTCTCTTTTTCTGTTCTCCTCCTGCGAATAAACTAACTACTTTTGTGCTCATGTGTTGTATGGGCTCATCATGAATCTTGTCAAGGACGCTTCCTCCATCATGTGATTAATTCACCATAACTATGGGTTCAATACATTTGCGGCAGTTTCGTACTTTCTAATACACCTCCTCTGTCGTCTCCAGTTGCCACGCTTAATGTGACGTCCCATCCGTCCTTGCCTTGCTTTAACTCTGCCTCATGTTATCTTGTCAGCCTGCTTTTGTCGTCTTTCCTTTTCCCACTTGTTTCCTTTTTCGATATGGTTGTTATCATTTTCCTCATTTTTTTTATTTTTTTATTTTTTTATTGCGCTGTGGGTGGTCGACTGTCCTTATATAGCTTCAGCTGGCTCCCATTGATCACTCCTCTGAGTTCTGCACCTGCTAGATCTTTTAACTGTATAGCTCCTCCATCTGTGACATATTTTACCTCGTATGGTCCTAGCCAATGCATTCTGAGCTTTCTTGGATGTTGCAACGATTTATGTCGTAGAGTAATACTAGATCTCCTTCCTTGAATGTCTTCCTCTTGATGTGGCGGTTGTGCCAAG
>SNQJ01S0145217.1:24570-39185 GCA_010110895.2 Picea sitchensis
ATAACAAAAAAATAAAAACCAAATAATATGCATAAGAGATAATTAAAAATAACTAAAACCTTATTATGATTATATAAAAATATTTAAAATAACTATCATTTTATTAAAATTATTAATCAATTAATATATAATTATATAAAAATATTTAAAATAACTATCATTTTATTAAAATTATTAATCAATTAATATATAATTATAACCGATTACATGTTATTATAAACTTAAATTTAATTTATTATATTAAAAAAAATTAAACTTCTTAGAAACTTATAATATGTATATTTTACCACTTAATTTTATTTAGACTTAATACTTATTAATTTCTTTTTTACATACATGTTTTTACTACCTCATTTCACCAATTTAAATTATGTTAACCTCTCTTAATATAAAATTTATTTTTTCCCTTTTATATTTTTGCCTTTCCATATTATTCCAATTCTATATACGTGTAATAGGTTTACTTTCTATTTCTTTCTATATATAATCATTTATTTATTTATATTTACATATTTAAAAAAGCCATCNTAATATAAAATTTATTTTTTCCCTTTTATATTTTTGCCTTTCCATATTATTCCAATTCTATATACGTGTAATAGGTTTACTTTCTATTTCTTTCTATATATAATCATTTATTTATTTATATTTACATATTTAAAAAAGCCATCGTATATAATAATGAGATTTCCTTTCTCTTTCGCAAAAATATATATTTTACATGCTTCTCCCCAAAAAAGCCCATCATATGCAATCATATGTATATATGTTTGATTCACTAACTTTTTATTCAAGTTTGTGGCGACCTAATTTTTAGTGATCGGCATTAGATTTATCGTGCGGGGACATTATTTTATATTTAGTTGATTCCCCTTATTCATCCACTTTGGATAGAGTGCGACAATCATTTTCATTCAATTTTCACTTCAGTAAAACCCCATTAGAAAAGAAATCCTTTAACAAAATATTCCTAGGTTTACTAGGAGACTATATCACTCTCCTTTTAAAATGTAACACATCATTCTTGATTGGGAGAGGCCCGACAAGCTAATAATTGTGTTTTCTCGTGAGAAATAAAAGGTTTAAAAAGTGAAAAATAGTGCGTGGAAAAGTAAGCCAGGCGATAGAGAAAAAAAATTAATGTAAAAAATGGAGTATCTAGGGAGGTTTTATAAAATTTTGTCTTGTTTGGAAAGGAATGTGGAACATGAACATTGCGTGCTGTTTTGCATCGTGGAAGAAGGAAATTAATGTAAGTCATGGATATATATTTATTAAAGTCTTTATGCAAAGACTTAGAATAGACACAACATTGTGGGGTGGGGGGACTTGTGGATATATTTGAAAATTTCCTAACTAAATGGAAAAGAGAGGGACTCTTTTAGATACGGTTAAGTGAATATTTAGAACCTTTTCATGCTTAGCTAGAATTAAATAAATATATATTGGAGATTGTAACCTTTAGACCCACATGAGACTAACATAAAGTCTATTGCAATAGGGTAATAGTTTGGTCTCTAAATATATGTTATATTCATGTAAAAGTGTCATTATTCTATGTGTTATATTCATGTCATAGTGTCATTATTCATATGATAGGTGTTATCATCAAGAGAAGTAGATAGGTATACTGTACAAGATATGCACAAATAACACATATGATTATGATCCAATGTGTTGTGAGGGTAATGATTCTTATTGACCCTAAAATCAATGTTTGAGTGCGCTATAGATGTTCATGCCATGTGGCTAAGAACAAGAAACAAATGTTGTCAAAATTGTTTGAAACGAGTATGGGATAAGCTAATGCAATTGCCTTGTGAGCATGAGTATGACCTTTATTAAAATGTTTTTTTTTTTTTTCATAATATTAATGTTTATGATTATCAAAAGATTTTACATGGTTCGTGGAAATGGGGTGTTGTTACTGTTTTTAAAGGTTAATTCATTTATATGTTTTTTTAATGAGTGTATGCATCTTCACAAAAAGTTCTTTTGATTTAAGAGAAGTCGTGTAGTTTATTAAGATAGGTTGAATGTTACACATTATGATATGTGATGAATCACATTATGATATGTGATGAATCATCAACATTCAAAGTACAAAGGAAACTTTAATGAAGTAGAAGGTGGCATATGCTCAACTATCAAAATATAAAGGAAGCTTTAAGTTAAGTTGAATGTCATAAACTATGTTATGATAGGTGGTGGATGCTTGATAATCAAAGTAAGTCTAGAGTCAAACTAAAGATTATACATTATGATAGGTGGTGGATGCTCTAGAATCAAAGTAAGCTTTGAGTAAAGATGAAAGTCACATACTGTGATAGGTGTTGGATGTTTAATAATCAACATAAACGTTAAGTGAAATTGAAGGTCACAGGCTATAATTGGTTATGGATGCTAAATAATCAAGATAAGGATTGAGTCAAGTGAAGGTCAAATTACAAAGGAAGATTTAAGTCGAACACAATGTCATGACTACCCATCTCTTTATAGTTGATGGTGGATGCTAAAGGAAGTTTTGATGCCTATGAATGACCAAACGTGGAAAGAAGATATAGAAAAGATAAATGCATAAATTGCTTACACATAGATAGATAGATAGATAGATTGATTTTATTACAATGTAAAATTTTAGGGGCCAAATTTCTCCCATGGGATAATTTTCCATGTTTTTACCCAAAAAAGATTTACCAATTTACTTTTTTTTTTTAAATGATTTACCCAAATTCCATAGGATAGAATTATTTTACTCTAAAAATAGTCAAAATTTTCTAGAAACTATATAAAATCCTTAGAAATTTGAATACTTTTAAAAAAATATTACCAATTTTTTTATAGTTGTCATTTAAAAAATTAGTAAGATTCACCAAAGTTTATACACTTGAAGATAAGTATGGATACTTAAAATTTTCCATCTGGGACAATAATGTTTTTTTTTTGTTTGTTAATGTGGCCGAACCTGCTGGCATCGGGATTAACCTGTGGCTTGAGAAACCGCGACTCATGGGCATCTAAGCCGTCAAAATCACTCGGGGATCGCACCCGACCTGAGCCACACCAACCCTTAACATTGTTGGATTTTTTGTCCCCGCAGGTTTCGAACCGGTGACTTTTCAACATGGAGTGGCTTAACAACACACTCCGTCATCGACTGTCCTACACCTCGGGGACATCTGGGACAATAATGTTGAAGATACGTATAGATAATTAAAAGTTTCCATCTAGGACAATAATGTTTCTAGTGTAACAACAGGACCCAAGTAATGAACTTGATCTAATCAACTAGATTTCCCCATGTTTGCTTTGCATCAAGGGCTACCTTTACATTGACTCTACTCTCAACCATTTGTTTCTTACTTGCATTAATTTCTTAGCCAACCTTGTTGTACCTTTTACTAGATCCTCCAACAAGCTTGATTCATAGTATCTGATATGCACCTCTCCTTGATTTTTAAGTATGCCCCATAGTCTAGGAGAAAGTGCTTCTTGATTCTACCTCCTATTTCTACACACTTACATGACCTTTCCTAGTGTAACTCCTTTGATTATTCCCATCTTTGAGTTTTAGCATATCAACCCATGTGAGTTGGCTCTTATAGCGTAGAGAGGAAGAAACATGTTAAAAATTAATTATCATAAGATAAAAAAAAGCTAGGTGGTGTTATAGCATGAGGTGGAATATATATTTAAAAAATGCTTACCATTTTTAATGACTATTTATTAAAAACATAAATAAAAAATAATCAACATAACTCTATTTTAACCATGAATTGTTTACGAAGCAACCCATTTTTGAAGTTAAGATGAATCTACGTTAATTTAATATTAATCTTCTAATAAAACTTAATAAAACAAAAAAAATTATATTAAAAAAGACATTTATAAATATTTTTAAAAGAAGAAATAAGACCTATACTACGAGAGTGATCTTTATTATAAGAAAGAAAAATGGTCTTTCTTAATATTCAAAGTTGCTAAAAATAAATAAATAATATTAATGTACAATAGTAATAAAACATAATAAAACATTAAAAAAAAATATAAAAAAAAACATATTTACAAAGACTTTTAAAAGAAGAAATGAGATCTAGATGAAAAGAGTGATCTTTATTATAAGAAGAATGGTCTTTCTTAATATTCAAAGTTGTTAAAAAAAATATTATGTTACAATAATGAAAACCTTCAATGAATATTAATCCTCTTATTCATAATTAGAATGTAATAAAGTAGAGGAAAAGAGTGATCTTTATTATAAGAAGAATGGTCTTTCTTAATATTCAAAATTGTTAAAAAAAAATATTATGTTGCTTAATAATAAAAACCTTCGATGAATATTAATCCTCTTAATCATAATTAATCATAATTACAATGTAATAAAGTATTAATCCTCTTAATCATAATTACAATGTAATAAAGTATTAGAACAAACATTCTAAATAGAGTTCACTCTTTACTAAATATGGCAATACATCTTCAAAGGAAATAACAAGGTAATCAAACTTGTGTGCAGGATTCAAACTAGGGTGCAAAACCCCTTGAGAGAGAAGACTATAATGTTGTACTTCTACTTAGAAGGTAGCATTCTCCATTGTAACCCTACATCTATTAAACACCAAACATAATAAAAAAAAAACCTCATATAACCCTCCATCTATTAAACACCAAACATAATAAAAAAAAAACCTCATATAACCCTCCATGTATTAAACACCAACATGAATAAAAAGTCCCAAATACAAATCCATGTCAACTTGTGTGGTGTAAGGCCAAGACACAAAGTTTAACATCCTTCCACCCAAAGTGGAACACCTCTGTTCACTTCTCTTGGAAACCATAGAGATCTATGATTCAAACCCAATTTCAAGAGACATGCTTGGGTATTTCTCGCCAATTGACCGAGAGGAATCCCCAGTGGGTTGCTTGAGGGTCGTTTTCAGTATACTTTTGTGCACCAAGTTTGAATAACTATTCAAGGCAATGAGGATTCATAGCTGGCCATGTAGAATAGTAAGTGTGATTGGGAATTACCTGAGTCTGCCATTAAAGATGGTGTGGTACTGCACTTTAAAGCATGACAAGGATATGTTTCCAACGCTTTAACTCTCGTTGAAGCGGATCCAACCATGGTCGAAGGAGGAGTTAGAGTGAAGCCGAAAGGGAATTTTGAAGCGGAAGCAGCGTTAATCACGGGGAGCATATCAACAAATAGACGGGGTTGGAATCCGGTGCAATGAATCATGAACTGTGAACAGTATGTCGTCAAAGGATTAATGATGGAATTAGGTCATTAAACTCGAGTACGTACTGTGATTACAGGAATATTAATCACGTGAGAGAGGGAAAAGATGAGACATGTTTTTTGGGCTGTGCTGTGCAATTTCAATTCCCTCATTAACATCAACTCTAGCACCGTACTCAAGTCAGCGTCAGTGGCAGCCTTTGACAGGAGGCCAAAATGCGCCCTGCTTCATGCCATACATACATCCATTTATATCGATATGCCTATGCATGATACATACTAGACCACACAAAAACGAAAAAGGAAGATATTAAATGAAAAACTGAGAAAAATAAAATTGCAACGGGATGGGACGAGACGGGGCCGGAGAGTTTTACTGGGCAGTGTGCAACCGCTTGCGTAGTCACTCACAGAAATCCCTCTCACACACAAATACTTTTGCATTTGCTTTGATATGTGCAACAAAAGCATACAGAGAGACACACTCACAGATCTCATCATCAAATTTCAGTCTATGATACCTATTACTTACTTACCGTGCCAATGCCCACCTGCAGCCGCCCTCCTGCCTGCCTGCCTGCCTGCCTGCTCGCTCGTTTTGACATATATTTGACATAGCAGAAGCAGAAACAGAAACAGCAGCAGCCAGCAGCAGCTTGTTTCTGCTGCAAGAAGGATTGGCCGTCTTGCCTCCTGCATTCTCTTCTTCCACTGCCTGCACGTGTCAATCCAGAGCTCTAGCAAATTTCAAAGCGCCTCCTCTATATCTATGCCCGCTGGTCGTCTCTTTCATTTTATTTACCCAGGCATCCCTCCCATTCGCTTTTACAGTGCGTTTTTGTGCAGATCAAGGCATTTGTGAATGTTGGGATCTGCATATACTCCAAGAATAGTAAGTATCCTTCATCGTCATCATAACCCAGAAAAAAAAAAGGAAAAAAAACTCCATGTACAGTACTAGGTTAACTAGTTTTTAATAGAGTGAGGAGCCTGTTTACAAACCCTTGACAAAATAGGAAATAAATTCCGGTGGGTCTAAAGCCCAACAGGCTTTCCAAAATGCTGCTGACGTTTTGAGAGAAAGGTAGCATTGATTTGGAATTGTTATGAATTAAGTATTGGACTCCTGCTCCTGCTCCTCCTGCTGCTGCTGCCCTCTGAATTTTTTGTTCATTGTGCAGCCAGGCATCAAGAATTTTGTTCCCGGGTAAATGGAAATCAATTTAAATTCCGGGGAATGAAGTTTACAATGCTCTGCAAATCGATAGGGAATTTGGTAATGTCATATATAGACGTGAAATGGGTCTTTTGTTTGTGTGGTGGGAATTAATTCTCGACCTTGTTAATTAGTCTCGTACAAGAAAGGGAAAGAAACCGTTCATAGAGGTTTTGCAGTTGTTTGATCAACTGATGGGATGAACCCTCCTGAAAGTACAGAGAACCAAGGCGATCAGATCAGCTGGGTTTGGGACCATTCGCAGCAACATCATCATCATCATCATCAGAGTCATAATCATAATCATCCTGCTGCTGCTGTTACGATGTCGATTGGTTTGGAAACCAGACAGTTTCAAGGTGGTGGCCGAGTTCTGGAATACGACTGGGGATCGACTCCTGTGCTGTTGTCCGGAGGGCAGGGAATCCCCCAGGATACCGAGGAAAGAAAGCCTCAGATGATTTCTGCTGCTGGGTCTGTGATGGATACCATACAGTACAGCGGGAACGGAAACGGAAATGTGAATCTTGCTGTGAATGGAATGCTTTCGTCCGGCTTTGGGCACAACATAATATCTCCTAATTCGATGGGTAATCTGCTCATGAGCTCCTCGGCGGGTACAAGAAACGCCTATGGAGGCCACAATAATCATCAACATCATCATCATCATAGTAATCATCATGTACTGGACAGTATCCGTTCCAGTTCTCCGTCGTCTCTTCTGTATTCAGGAGGGCACAGTGGTTTGTCGGGGTTTGGGAATGGGTACAACGATTCCAATCGCGCTGCTCTGGAGGAACACAGGCATCACATTCTGGGTTTGATGGGCATGGACCAGAAGAACATGTTTCATAATATCGTGAAAAGGGAAGATCTCTGTGCAGGAGATTTCCAGGCGAGAATCGGGCTAAACTTAGGATTAGGAGGTAGAACGTATTTTTCCTCAGAGGACAACATCGTCAACAGGCTGTACAAGAGGCCCAGGGCGATTTCACCCGGTTCGCAGGTACCCAGATGTCAAGCAGAGGGTTGTAAGGCGGATTTAAGCACTGCCAAGCACTATCACCGTCGCCATAAAGTCTGTGAATTGCACTCCAAGGCAGCCACGGTCGTCAGTGGTGGCCTGACGCAGCGGTTTTGCCAGCAATGCAGCAGGTTTTCTCGTCACCCACCTCGGTTTATATAACTTTTAGAAAAAAAATTGTTGCTCGGTTCATGCCCAACAATCCAATGTTGTTTGATTGATGTATTCTGCTGTTTGTTTTGCTGGTAGATTTCACGTCTTGTCTGAGTTTGATGAGGGTAAACGGAGCTGTAGAAAACGCCTTGCGGATCACAATAGACGCAGAAGAAAACCTCAACCAAATGCAGTTGTTACAGTCTCGAATACTGAATCATCTTCTGCGCTGAAGAACACTGATCAAGATCAAGATACCAACAGCGGAAGCAATCAGTCAAGTAGGTTGGGTTTGGTTTTGGGTTTGGGTTTCCATAAATTTATTTTGCAGTCTTTTTTTTATTAAGGTTCCACATTTATGAAACTTTTCCTATCGAGATTATGTTTTTATATTCTCGGCCAGGTCTGCAGCAGCCTGAACAGATTTCCCGGTCGGAAGCACCGGGCTTGTTGACCGGAATTTCGCTATCTCAATCTCTACCTCTGGTTCTCCAAACTAGCAAAGGACAAGAGCAGTATTTGCAGCAAACGGGTCCAAATTTGTCCCTGGGAGGAGAAATAGCCCTGGACTATCCAAGACATAGCACAGGGGGGGAGAATTACAGTGGGCTTGAAATACCCATTCCATGGCTGAGACCCGCAGGCTCCGGATCAGAATTTGGTGGATCTGAGAAGAATAGCTCCAACGGACAGGTATCGGAATCTGGTGGTGGTGGGAGCTCTTCTACTGTCCAGGTTTTCACCTCCATTCAGAATCTCCTCCCTCTCCCTCTTCAATCCTCCACAGAGCTAGGAAATTCGGACTGGATGGTTAATGGAAATCTGTCTGGCTCAAGCAGCCGAGGCCAGCATTATGGGCCGGCCGATCTCAATCTCCATAGCAGTCTAGAAGGCCAGCAGATGCTTAGTTTGTTAGAGAAAGATGTGAGATCATCTAATGTGGACACGGACCGCCACAATACTGAGGATGCAGTAGAGTACTTTTCACAACAGCAAGGTCTGAGCTCCAAGCATTCCGTTGATGGGCATTCTGAGCACCGTAATCAGCTGAGTACAAGCTTCTCGGGGATTCAATCGCTTAGATCTTTGAGCCAGTCTATGTATCAGAACATTTTGTGAATCGACTAGACATTGAAGCTTTCAGAAACTCTTCTTCAAGTCTCTAATCAATTTATCGAGAGACAAAACGTTTTACATCCAGCAACGTAATTGGGTTCTCCGCATCTTCAATCGGAATTAGCCAAAAATGTCAATGTCCAGGCAAGCATCTGGACCACTTTGAGCTGCTTTCTGGAAACTAGCTTCCATTAAACAGTTCTCATAAAGTTCCTCATTTTTACTGTAGATTATTATATCATCTCGAGAGCTTTTTCCCCTTTTTTGTTCAGCTCTATCCTGCAATTATTTGCAAATGTAATCGGGCCGAGTACGCTCTATATCCTATAGTTTAAACAGAAATGAATTATGTTTATAGTTATGATTGATTCACATTTGGCCTGCAAATAAATATGTTTTGTACTAGTAATTGGCGAAACGTTTGCGGGCATGACTACGTTGAACTTGTTGGAGAGGAATAGGCGTCGGAAACGTGTTCCTTCATCACAGACAGACAGTTCTAACGTGTTCCGTGCCCTCAGGAATATTTTAGGGCTTTTGTAACGGTCGGCTCGTATGAACGTTGTCATCCTTTTTCCATGCGATTCCCATTAGGGTTTTGCCCTTTTACAATCTAAAAATATTTTAGATTCCTTAAAATCACAGAAAGCAACCAAGCGATATCTTAGAAAATTACAAAGCCGTTACTGTAGTGAAAGGATTCAAAGCATATATTACTTTCAGAACTGGTACAGGTTTTGATTTTCAATGGTTTGACTGTGCTGCAACGTTGAAGAATTCAACAACTAATTACTCAGAGCAAACCATGATCGTTATCCAATGCATTCTTGCATTGCTTCTGTGACTAATTTTATTTCACTGCAGATTGCATGTTTAGTGCTTACAGTATTGTTGTTGTGATGAGAGAAACTAGGTGCAAAATAGTTTAGGCCTTTGCAGTTTGGGAGGGGAGAGCTAAATATTTATATTTAACTCAGAAAAATTAGGTTTTAGCATCAATCAAATATAAATAAACTCAGGTTAAGATGAACTTAGGTTATTGGAATTTGTTTATTTTTTAAAAAACTAAAATAAATCTAAATCTACATTAATTAGTAACWCTATATATTAAAATTTCATATAATTATATATGAAATACAACTAAACTATATCATTAAATGTAATTACATTACAGTTTGTGTTATATTAAATGTTACTRAACCATTTCATTCAATGAATCTATTTAATTATATATAGATTATAGTGTAGCATTCAAGTTGTTACTCTACTATAACTAATAATATCCAACATATAAGTTGTTAAAAATGACATTACAGTTTGTGTTATATTAAATGTTACTAAACCATTTCATTCAATAAATCTATTTAATTATATATAGATTATAGTGTAGCATTCAAGTTGTTACTCTACTATAACTAATAATATCCAACATACAGTAATAATATCTACTTTGTTAGATACATTGAAAATTATTATAAATAATGTATAAGTAGTTGAATCCGAAAACAATTCAAATCCAAAAATCTCTACACTACCCACTACAACATTGCATAGCAAGGTGGATACTATCGGCCCTCTACTATCATTCATATATTGAAGCTTTCAAGGTCGACAATTATGCAGAAAAATGTGACCGACTTTTAATCATGATTAAGAGAATGATTTCTCAAATGAAATGACTGCACTGCAGTGCAGATGAGAAAATATTTTCACGACGTTGTACGCTGAACTTTTATGCGCTTCCAGTACTTGAAAGTACAGTACAGTAGAGGATTCTTTTACATTGAGCAGCCATATTCGAATTTTTGTCCGGGGCAGGACATATTTGTGAGAGGACACACTACATTCAAACTGGCTAACTCAGTACCTACCAACAGTACCTAGATTTTAGATTTTGATGTTTTTAATGGTAAAAAGCAGGGCTTGTATGCTTAACAACACTTTTGTGTTTCATGAAGCATACACTGGATTTGCATTTCAACAACAGATGTGAAGAGGTTTGAAATTTGATTCTTCCTTTTACTTTAAAAAAAAATAACATCATATTTACTATGTTTATTATTATTTTTTATTTTACAATTTTTTTTTTTTTTATGTTTTAATTTACTATTACTAATGGGCCTAATGGTTAAGAACATGTGTTTCCTCTTAAGAGGTCACAGTTTCAAATTCAGAGGGGGTAGGGTATGTATACCTTCGTAGACTTTACCAGTCAAATCACTGGGCGGAGGGGGTCCCTTGTCCCACAAACAAGGAGGTCTCATACACCAATTTGGTGCGCTGGCTTGGCAGGAGTAGGATATGTACATCTCAATAGATTTAGCAGTGAAATTGTTGCAGGGGTATGTACATCTTAATAGATTTAGCAGTGAAATTGTTGCAGGACCAGGGTATGTACATTTTAATAAATTTTAGTAGTGAAATTGTTACAGGAAGGAGATCCTTTATCCCATGAACAAGAATCTCATATATCAATTTGATGTCTGGCTTGACAAAAACCTTAAAATTAAATTATTAAATTATCATTATTATTAATATTCAATATTTTTTTCAAACAACAAATTTATTAACCTTCAAATATATTGTGCATTAAGATCTTCACAAAAAAGAAAAAAACAAACTTATAAAAAATAATTGCTAAATAAACTTGAATTCATTAGACTTAATAATTTTTTCCTAACAACAATTTTCAGAGTTACATACCAACAACAATTTTCAAAATTATATATATATATATATGTTTCATTAAATTTAATATTTTTTTCTAACAAATATGTTAACTTTACAAATATTTTCATAGTTATATACCAACAACAATTTTCAGAGTTATATATATATATAATATTTTTTTTCTAACAAATATGTTAAACTTTACAAATATGAATTGAAGGTTACTAAATTTACAGAAACAAATTGTATATAAATGAATTGTGAGTAAATTTGGATTCATTAATTTTTTTATTTTTTTTCATAATAACTTTTTTGACAAAACTTATTATATCTCACTTGTTAATTTAACCATTATTGACTACTATTAGTCAATGCAGGCTAATTGGTTACAGTTATTTAGGAAATAACTTCAAAAATAAGACTTTCACTACTTACATCACAAGAGCTTTTAACCAATCAGAATAGTTTGAAATCTTACTCCAAACCCAAAACTATATATATAATTTTGGGTTTCCAATAAAACCTAAAACTATATATATAACCCCAAACCCAAAACTATATATATAATTTTGGGTTTCCAATAAAACCTAAAACTATATATATAACTCCAATAAGCACCAATCAAAATAGTTTTAGGTTTTACTCTAAAATTATATATATATATATATGGAATGACACTAAAATTTTAAATAAATATAAGATTTTATTTAAAAAATAAAAATAAAAATTGATTAATGGTGTATTTTTAAATTTCATTTAAAAACTTAAATTTATATATTCAATGTCATATATATATATATAATTGTTGGACATGGGTTAAATCTTTTGTATGGATTGTAACTCTGATGGGAGATTGCAGGTTTTGGTATATTTATGCTAAAATTTAATAGGGGTTCAATGTATTTGTTAATCAATAATAAAATTTAATATATTCTTTTAAGGATTTGTTTCATTTTATCAGTGAGATTCCAACAAATAGAAATAAAACTACATGTTAAACAATGGTTGGAAATTGGGTTCAACCATTGTCGTAGAGACTCACACCTATGAGTTTAAAAAAATATTAAATAATTTAAATATAAAATTTCATTTAAATATTTAATTTGTTTAATAAATTTTTGTAATGTAATATATATATATATATATATATATATATATATTAATTATAATTATAATTTGAAGATTGTTAATTTTTTTTTAAAGATGTGTATCTAAATATAAAAAATGTGTTTTTTATTTGAATTTGGAATCTCACTTTACATAGATTGGTTGATAATAAAAATTATCAATCCCATCTAATATAATATTTTTCTTTAAAAAAAATAAAAAAATTACCCATCAATTTATAATAATTGTTAATAACATGTATATTAATTTTTAGAAAATGTATTTTGTATTAAAATTAAAAATTATGTTAATATAAAAATTACTAATTAAAATTGCATAAATAATCAATAAAATATAGGTTGATCCTTGTCAAAGTAAGTTGTAATGACCATAAATATAGCATACTTAGTAAATCTTTGAGCTTAAAAAGGTTGGGAATATTTATAAATGAAGACCTCATTCCCGAAGACCAAGCTTAATTAAGGAAGGAAGTTCAAAAGGTAAAAGAAGCCAGAAAAGAAGGAAAATAATAATAAATAGGAATTTGGGACACTTGGGATCCTTTTTTGGAATTGTGGTGGCTTTCCATGGTGCAAAGGTCGATAAGTTGGATCCCGAGTGGTATTGATATTATCTGTTTAACTGAAACTTGGGAGCATGAGAACTCTAAGGTCCCTAACATGGAAGGATTTGTCTTGTGGTCGACATGGAACAAAAAATCCCACCGTAGAGGGATAGGAGGCATAGCTTGTTATATTAGAAAAAACATTTCTCCTCACATTCAACTGCATAAGATTGACCCTCTTAATCAATACACTTGGATAGAAATTTCAGACACCAATGCTAAGAAGATGTATATAGCAATTTGTTATTTTGCACCTATTAATTCTACTTTTTATAAGAAAAATAATCTAGATCTAAAAATTGTCCCTATAATAATTTAGAACAAGATATTTATAATTTGAAAAATGAAGGTAATATCCTCGTGCTAGGAGACTTTAATGCTAGGACTGCAACTAAACAAGCTACTATTTTAAGTTATGACTCCAACCATAATGCTTTATGGCTAGATGAGGACCTTGTTTTATCTAGTAGCTACAAAAGAAGCTCTCAAGACCCAATTGAGAATTTGTTTGGTACTGAGTTGGTCAAGCTCTGCAGCTCTCAAGACCTAATAATTTGCAATGGAGTAATGAAGTGGCCAAACTCCAACCAAATGACCTATATTCATGGGCTAGGTAGTAGTGTTGTAGATTATGTGATATCTTATATCCCCGTTTCCAACCAAATAACAACTTTTGATCTTTTAAATGACCATGAGCCTGACTCTGATAATAAACCTTTAACCCTAACTCTAAAATTTTCCATGCATAGGAGCACCATTGAAGAGAATTATGATTATCAAAGGAATTTGCTCTTTGACAAAAGTAAAGTTGACATTTTCTTAAAGGATTTAAATAGTAAATTAAAACTCCTAACTTATAAGGACAACATTGAAGAACTCTATCATAATTTTACAACTACCATTTCCACTTCCATTAACAAGTTCTCTTTCGAGGTGTCCCATAAAAAGAATAATAGAACAACCAACCCTCGGTATGATAAAGAATGTAAAATTGCTAGGAAAGCCATTAGGGATGCTTCTAATGAGCCCTTAAAACTTGATAAGATCAATACGCACAAAACCCTAATTAAAAAGAAAAAACGAAACTATATCAATAAAAGGCAAGAGCAACTTTCACAACTATACAAGTTGGATCCTAAGAAGTTCTGGAGCCAAATTCTAAAACGCAATACTAAAGAAAATAATAGAATTCCCTTAACGGACTGGAATTCATACCTTAAAAGTCTTTACGAGTTCCCTAATTCCATGGACACCATTCCTATTGTCCCTACAAAGGAATAAGTTTTTTCTTTAGATGACATAGAGTTCGGAGCTAAGCGGCTCGCAAATGGGAAAGCTAAGGACATTGAAGGCTACCAAGCTGAAATTTTTAAAATCGGAGGGCCAATCCTTATCCCTCACATACACAAGCTCTTCAATTTAGCAGTCAAGCAGGGCTTCCTTAAACCTTGGATGCAAA
>SNQJ01S0145218.1:0-15573 GCA_010110895.2 Picea sitchensis
CACTTGAAAAGTTGGCTCATGCACAACTCTATTTTACTATGCTAAACAATGTCGTTGCAACACCTTTTTAATACGAAATTAACGGTTTAAGTTAAAAAGCAATTTTAAATACCATCACAAAATAAATCTATAGTAAAAACATCATATTTCATGGTAGTTTTATATTTTAAAATTAATCAATTATATATGTATTAACATTGAAATATAAATGACTTACATCATTTAATTTAAATAAAATTAAAATGCAACAAAATATTGTATTTATTAATAAAATATAAACAAAATTTTATTGAATACGTAATTTTATATATATATATATATATATATATATATATATATATATATATTTNAACAAAAATTTATTGAATACAAAAACATAAAAAAATCAAACTAAAATTTACAATAAACAAATTATAAATTATTAATCATATTATTGAATAAAAAATATAAAATAAATCAAACTAAAATTTACAATAAACAACTTATAAATTATTAATCATATTTAATTAACCAATAATATATATAAATATGAAGTTACAAATACTTTTAACTAAAATCTACCTAAAATATTTGTTTTTTAAAATAACTTTCAAATTATTAATCATATTCATATTGAATTAATATAAACACAAACAATATATATAAATATAAAATTACAAACACATAATATCATTTATCATATAAATTAAATTTATAATAATTCATGATAATTATCATTACATAAACCAATACCAACTTGAAAATGTAAAACTATAAAATAAATCTTTACAATGTTTCATGATGTAAATTTGATATATAATAAATACAATTGGGAGATGTTATAATGGGATGGTTTATTAGGATTGGATTTAATCAAATTCAAGAGAAAGATCAGTTGATTAATCTGTGGTTAAGCTAGTACTAAAAGTAAATACAAACATAACCTTATAAAATAAAAATGTATAATTATTTAAAAATATTTAAATAAAATTTATTATTTAAAAAAAATAAACCATAAAAAAATAAATTAATTTTTTATTGATTAAAAAATATTAAATATAAATATAGAAATTAATCAACACATAAGAATAATTTTATAAAATGTAAATATTCACATAAATTAAATATTAATTTAAAAAAACCATAAATATAATTTATATTCTTTAATAATTTTTTAAAAATATTTTTCTCTTGTACAAATTTATCAAATAAATAATTAAATATTTTATTGATTAAGAAATATTAAATACTAACATGGGTAATAGGTGCAGGGAGAATTGTTTTTTATTTTGGAGGGAATAAAAAAAACATATTTGAATGAGGTTTGGGTAGAGAGTCAAATAATCAAGGGTTGATAATTCTTGATGCAAGTTATATCCGAAACCTTATTGTTGTGGGGGATTTGACATTAGTTATCAAACTGATGCATACAACCTTTTTTTCAAGTGATGACAAACTCACAAGAATTGTTAAGCGAATACGAAAGGAAGTTAGTAGGTTTAGGAGCATTGAATTCTATCACATCCTAAGGGAGCTCAATATGGCCTCTTAGTTGGATTGTGGCACCTTAAAGACAAAAAGTGGGGTGCCAATCTTCCAGAATCCATAAACCTCAAACAATATTTATGTATTCAATTTGCACAAGAGACAAATAACACATTAAATGACATGGATGACTTAACATTGAAACACAACATCCAAGGTGCATAAACTTCGCGGTACTCTCACACACTAGACATTTAATGTGGGAGTATGTTCATCAATTGCACTCGAATTTGGGTTTTATGGCATGTGGTATAACATATTTGGCTTCATGTTTGCAATTTAGGGATTTTTTGTGTATTGTTTCTATGTGGTTCCTTGCTATGTTCCATCATGGTTTGAGTTGGGGATTTTCCTCCAATCTTGTGAATGGTTCTAGTTCACTCCCATGGGATTTTGGTTCACTCAGTTCTGTTTGGTGGATTAGTGGTTCTAGTGCAGGTCGGTTCGTAGAACAATGACCTTGAATTTTAGCTCAACTTCTATTCCTCTTGAAGCCTCCGGTGCACTGCCCCCATATTGAAAATCAAAAGGTTAGTAGAACAAATTATGAAATTGGTAGTCTTTTGTTCTATTGCCAATTGCTCGAGGAAATGTTAGAAAAGGGACTAGTTAATTGTTATGGTAGTTTGTTAACAATGGGTAGTAGTAGGGAGTTTTTCTAGGTGTTATGTAGTTCCTCGAGAACAAATTGTTTCCTCTTCCTTAGGGTCATCAGGGACATAATTCACTGACATTTTGAAGTTTGAAGTAGTAGATTGGGAACCCTTATTGATGTTACAAACCATACTATCTAACATTGTACATTCAAGTTCCAAAACTCAAATTATCATGTTTTGATACATAAGGGTGTCCATGCTCATTTCATTTTGAGAAATGCATTGATGCTCATTCTCATGGGTCTTTGTTGTCACTGAGAATATGGACATCTTGTTAATGTTGACGAAATCCTCATGCATGTGCAAAACTCTGTGCATTTCCTGGATTTCCCTGTAATCCATATCCCAAATCTCTAACAAATGTCTAAATTAAAAATGCATAATAAACAACACCCAAAGGGACGATTCCAAAAGGATGAGCTAAGACTTTCCAAATAGTAAGCACACTAAACACCCAATAGGTAAAACTATTAGCTCAAGAGAGAAATTACACATAAAACATGAAATAACACAACATACATAGGAAATAATTTGATTCAAAGTGGTCATTGATGGCCAACTTCTGTGTCCCTCCCTGGAGTCGTTCAAACCCCAGAATTTAAAATTCAAAACATCCCCCAACACGAATCTCGCCAGAATCAAAAGGGACAGAAGACCAAACCCCCTAATTCCAATGTTGAGAATTAGGAGCAAGGAGCTAGAGTTAATAGAACTCCATTCAAGAGTCGACACAAAGTGCCAGACTAGGATAGAAACCACCAGAATCTGATCCAAAACCACTTTAGAAACACCAGAAAACGAAAACATGGTCTAATTTATGGTCAACAAGGGATTCATTATGGCCAAATTCAATTGTCTGGGAGAAGTCGAATCCCTAGTCTATGTATCCTCTGGTTTGTTTCCAGATTCACTTCTCTCCTGACATAAGCAGGAATTCAGGAAACCGACGACGACAATGGCAGCTCATAGCTTAGGGAGTTGGGTTCAACAAATTGCGCAGCTGGAAGGGGAGTTGGGAGACACCGGGAATTCGGTCTTTAATTTGCAAATTATATTTAATCGCCACCACTCATTGATGCGTCAGAGTAGTCTGAAGCAACCTCATCTCCTGTAGCGGCTCCGGAGCACTTTGACCTGAATGTTCCAGCACCAGAAGCAGAGCAATGGCGTCCTTTTGGCCCTAACAACTAAGTTTTTTTTTTAGTAATTATGTTCCACTTTAGCTTATTATATATACTAGGGGTTTATTATAGAATGTATAAGGGAAATTATTTTGGCAAAAAGAAACATGGTATTTTAGCATTGCTGGCTTCAGTAGTTATAATGGTCCTCCTTTGGGACTTTGTTGATAGCATAGTTATCAATTTTGGACAGATTGTAATGCTCTGGCCTTTTCAAACACCGTGTTTATTTTAATAAATATTCATTTCTTCCTTCCTGGTTAAAAAAATACACATTATTAAAAGCCGTAGTTGTTGTAAACTTAATTTTTAAAGGGTAGTCTAAACATACTATTTTTGAACTTTTTCTATACCTCATCTGTTTTGTCCAAAATTCTATTAAAAATTTAGAAGAGTTATTGAAATTGCAGATATCACGTGTAATAGGGGATTTTAAGGGTTCTAAATCCTTCTATGTATTCAAAAATGCAATTTAGACAATGGAAAATTGCAATTTCACCAACAATTACATAACCAAATTATGATAATGATTGCCAAAAAAATGTACAAAAATAAAGTGCTTAAACTTGTCCAATTTTTAATATATTAGAAAACATATTACTATATACTCAACTCATTGCATTCAAGTACCCATCTAGGATACAATTTCTACATGAACAAATTTCTTGAATTAGTGGGAACGTTGAGATCATTGAAAGAGGTTGCCATGTCTGCATTTGGTGGGAGAAAAATGATTGATGTTCCTCCACTCATCCTATTCTCAATGCTTAGTAACCTTGAGTGTTTACACCTATGCAAAAAATTGATTTTGGTAACAGAATAAATCTTATTCTGTTTGGTATTCTTTTTTTTCTCATCATTATTATTTAGATGTCATTTAATATTTCTATATGTATTCATATGCTAATTGATAGCATAGTCCTTCATCCCATGCCAAAGTATATGATTGCGCCAAGAGGCTCTCTACAATCCAGTATGGGGGAGATGTTGTCAAGTATGTAGATACCAATAAAAAATAAGAATAGTAAAACACACAAGTTGGCTCAATTACACTTTGAAAAATTACACGTAAATCGGCTCCATTACGAAGTACACACACATATCCATATAAGTTAATATCATATGGTATACTCTTACATGGGTTGATGCACACTACTATGAGTTAGCATACAAGTACACAAAGAGATATTAAATGACATATAGATAATAATGACGATGAAAGGAAGAATACCAAACATGATAGGAGTTATTCTCTTACCAAAATAAACTATCCATGCATGTGTAAACTCTCAAGGTAAAGAATCCTTGAGAGTAGGTTTAGTACAGTTGCCACAATCCTTTTTCTCCCACCAAATGCAGACCCAAGATCGATGGAAATCACTTTCACAATGATATCAATGTTCCCACTAATTCAAGAAATCTGTTCACAGAGAAATTGTATACTGGATAGGCACTTGAATGCAATGAAGACTCAATCAAATTACTTCTAAGATCCATTTCGTGTCCTCTAAACATTGATGAAAGCTCATAAAATGCCATTCCATTAACTCTCAAGTCTTTTATGCATATGATTGTCTTGATAGTTTTAAGTTTAGGGAAATTGATTGTCAATATTTACACCCTAATAAGATATTAAACTAAATCTACAAGGTTGAGAGAAAATATGTCAGGCATCTGCAGGCCAAAACAAAGCCATAAGTTTAACTTATGAAGAAGACGAAAATGTAAAACAAAGTGGGATAAAGAGTCATTTGTCTTTCCTATATCGTTAAGGGTGCACTCAAATGAGATGCTTGAATCTTGCGAAATTGGTGGAAAAGTGTTGAGAATACAATTGTCTAGTGTAATATAGTGAAACAACTGAGAAAAGGGAAGGGGGCAGGGTTTCTCTTTCTTTGGAATATTTGAGAAAGAGGTGTTCCACATTCTCCTTGGAAATGTACTGCAACCAGTTTGATATGCTTCAGTGTGTAAACTGCCATGGGATAAGAAAGGAATTGGGAGTGCACGATATACAAATGTCGATTGAGAGAATACAATACTTCAAATTCGATGAATGAAAACAAAATATATCAAATATTATATTTTCCACAGTTGAGAAATAGAGGGTAGCGAGTGTGGGAGGCAGATGACGTATTGATGTGACATGATAGGGAGATAGAGTGAGGTTAGGTATCTCAATATAAAAGAATCTCCAAGAATTGGAGAGGACAAAGCATTTGATTACATCTCTAATGGGGAGCTTGGAGAGGATGAGGGAAAGGAGGATGTCAAGCAATGCAGATAATCTATTGAGAGCCACTTCCATCACTATAAAAATGGGCCAAAGAATTCTCTTCCTTCTCAAGGATGGAATATAGCAAGATTGGATAGAACTCAACCCTAAAAAATCCCAAGTCATTAGATCATTGTTGTACTTTTAAGAGATAACAATTTCTAATGGCTAGATCTTTAAATGTTATGGTACTAGTGTTCTATTTCTATTTTCATTGGCATGTATTTACTTGAATAAACCCGTAAATGGTATGGTATTAATATTTTATTTGTAGTTTCATTGCTATGTATTTCCTTGAATAAACATATTTATAATGTGTTTTAAAATGGATAAAGGTAGATGGTAAAACAAATTAAATATTAATGTATGTATTTTTTTAAAGCTATGTGAAATATTAAGCCCAACTTTATATTTCAAATTAAAGATAAATTAGATTAAAATAGTATTAAAATTTAACTTATGAAATAACATTTGCATTCTCATACTAATCTAATTGGTTTTTCAAAATTCAAAACAATTATAATGAGCACGTTTCCCACAATTACTCTTGACCTCACAAAGAACTGGCCCAACTAACCAGGGTTACAGTTGCAACCTCCATATTTAGTAGTAGGAAGCTTCCAACGCTTGACTCCACTGTCAAGTGATATGGGCCAGGTATTGGATAAAAATGAATTGGGTAATTATTCTCCAGTCATGCAAGGTTATGTGGCTTCTATTAGGGAAAATACTAAATTCATTGCATCTATGTTTTACCATCTACATTTATATATGTAAAAACACATTATAAATATGTTTATTTAAGGAAACACATAGCAATGAAACTACAAACAAAATGTTAATACCATACCGTTTATGGGTTTATTCAAGTAAATACATACTAATGAAAATATAAACAAAGTACTAGTACAACAACGTTTACAAATCTAGCCATTATTAATTGTTATCTCTTAAAAGTACAACAATAGTCTAATTGACATGCGATTTTTCGTTGTTGAGTTGTGCACTCTTTTGTTTTCAAGACGACAACGGCCAAGAGTGTGGCGAGTTCAATGAAATATTGATATATTCCATCCTCGAGAGGGAAGAGCATTCTTTGTCCCATTTTAATAGTGATGGAGGTGGCTCTTAAGAGGCTATCCACACTTCTCGACAACCTCCCTTCCGTCATCCTCTCTAAGATCCCCATTAGAGATGCAATCAAATGTTGTCCTCTCTAATCCTTGTAGATTCCCTTATAGAGAGATACCCAACCTCAGTCTATCTCCCTGTCATGTCACATCAAAGCATCATCTTCCTCCCACAGTTGGTACCCTCTATTTACCAACAGTGGAAAATAGAATATTCGACATATTGCGGTTGCATTCATTGAATCTGAAGAATTTTATATTCTCCATCGACATGCATAGTTCGTGCGCTCCCAATTCCTTTCGTATCCCATGGAAGTTGTTGAGTTGTGAAAAAGGTACAAATATCCTCCTTATTCTCATGGTTTATGATATAATCTTAATTGACTTTTCCGTTAATTAGGAATAATTATGATAGAAAATGATTAAAATGTCTTCTAGAAATATTATCGAGTAATGTTAGATAAATTCTGATATTTGGTTGGAATTGTCTGATTTTAGCGCGGGAATGGATAAATATTGTCAAACGCAAGATAGTTAAGGAGATTTCAAAGATATGAAGACCGTTGAAGGTTGAAGACATGAGGCGCAAAGCAGTTTTGAGAAAGATCGATTCCCTATTTTGTAAACTTTATAAATAGTAAAAGAAATCCTGAGGATCTTTCGATCCTCAGGATAGATTAATTTAACCATATCATTGTAATATATAGGGGGTAATGAATCCTGAAAAGAGAAATCTAAGAATTTTATCCAAGTATTCAGAATTCAGAATTGCTCTATGAAGGCAGTCTTTTGTAAATGTTGTATCAGTCATGGAATTAATAGAAGCTTTTGGCATTTTCACCATTCTTGCATACCGAGTTTCTAGTAGCAGTGCTTCTGAGGACCGAGGGTCCAATTTAAAGGAGTTACTGTTTCAATCTGTAATTGTATCGGTTTGATTTCCATTATGTGATTTAAATCTCTTTTGCAATAGTTCAGATGAATGCATGAGTGTGTTGATGTTTTTATATTGTTTTCTTATGAAAGATAGGTGTTTCATCTGAATGTTATCGATTGTTGTCCCGGTTTCCATTGCTGTAGTTTATTGCTTGACAATTCCTCTCATTTTCATACACGTTGTTCCTTTCGTTTAAATTAGCATTTGTTGTTCCTTTCGCTTAAATTAGCATTAGTTGTCCCTTTCACTTAAATTAACATTTGTTGTTCCTTTCGATTAGATTATATTTGTTGTTCCTTTTGATTAGTTTATATTTGTTGTTCCTTTCGATTAGATTACATTTGTTGTTCCTTTTCACAAATATAGTAATTTGCCGTTTCTTTTCCAACAAGTTGATTAATAGTTGATAGATTAGTTCTGCAAGTATTTTCCTAGATTAGATTATTGCTTCTTAGTAGATGAGTTCAACAGATTAGTTAATTCCTTTAATTCACAACATGTTATGGATCAGATTCCAATTCTGTCATAGATCTTAGCTTTAGAATTTTAGGGAATATGTGAGGAACTTGATTGTTGATAAACTCAGATTTGCTTTCACTACACACTTTTAGCCTCTACAACTATTTGCATAGACTTTGCTGATATTCTTGAAACAAAAGACGAATCCTCGGGTTGATAAATTAATGTTAAACTAAGGTTATTTTAGGACATATTTAGAGCCCAACATTTTGGCGTCGTTGCCAGGGAGAGTGTCAAAGATAGCATAGATTGTGTCTCTGAAGGGCGAGGTTTTGAAAACGGAAGGTAAGAACCTACGTAGGTAATAAGTAAAATGATTATGCCAACGCCTACCTTCAGCTGATGCATAAAGGTCACATAGGTACTTAGAATTTTATGTGAAGTGTGTATGACTAAGAAGAAAGAACCCGAAAAACCAAAACCCCCACTAAAAACTACAAAATCCCAGGGCCTGGTGGCCGCTGGAAGAAGCACTTTCATAAACAAAATCATCCGAAAAGATGAATCTCAAGCTTCGATTGGACCCAGGGGAGGTTCTACCCAAATTCCCCTAGCATCAAATTCACCAACTGCATCCCATGCTAAGGTTCACAGCAGGACTGAAGGGACTGAACAAAGTTTTCAAAATACAGATCTTCCACCTCTTAGCCCTTTAGAAGTGGGGAATTCTTGTAATCTGGAGGAAGGAGAAGGGGAGACCAATGGGGTTGCTAAGGCAAACCCATCACCACCACATGATCCTGGATCTCCTGTGATAGCAGAATGTATACCTGAAATCCCAGATAGAGGTAGTGCGATTAAATCCCTTAGGGGATCAAGTAATCAATCACCCCGAATAGAGCACCTAGACCAAGAAATTCCTGAAGATTATTGGCATATTTTTGACCAAATGGCGCAACCAAACCAACCACAAGCCCATACTTCCACTTTGGAATATACGATAGTTGATCCAGTTGCTAATGCCCCCATGAAAGCAATCCCCTTACCGAATCTGCCAACCTTTCATGGATTAATTTTAGAGGACCCCGATGCATTCTTATTTGAATTTGATGTCCTATGTAGAGGTTATGACTACACCTTTGAACCCCAAAAACTGAATATGTTCCCTTCCACTTTGAAAGGAGCAGCGTTGTGCTAGTTTATGGGATTAGGAGGAGGAACTATAAATTCATGGGATGAAATGAAACAAGCCTTCTTGAAAAAATATCAGGATTATTGTAGAACCGAGGATCTAAAAGATGAAATCTTTCAAATGACTGCAAAGGAAAATGAGACATTAGAAGAATATGTTGAAAGGTTTCAATACAATATGCAAATATCTCCTTATGGTACATTACCAGGCGAGGTACTCAAAGCCACATTGATAAAAGGAATGAAGGATGAATGGGTAGAAACATTGAATTTAATGGGGAAGGGTGATATTTATCAAGAAACTTATGATAACATTGTCCAATTGTGCATCGGGTACTCGCGTGGAAGTACACGGACCAGATCAGGGATGCAGGCTCCCCTCACTAGAAATAACAATATTACTAGCCGAGGTGTTACCCGAGCTGAAGTTGGTAATCTGTTAGATAATTTCAAAACTGACATTCTGAGTACTCTGACTACACAATTGGATGTCTTGCATGCTAAACAGAAACAAGCGGAAGTAGAACAGACCTAGGCCATATTTTTCCACCGATGCAGAAAAAAAACATGGTCCGCAGGAATTCCATTTGGATGTGGTTCAGGTTTGCACCATTTGTGCCAAAGATCATGTAATGGAGCAATGTCCATCACTCCCAGGATTTAAATCTATCTTTAGAGAAGCAGAAGAGGAAGAAGAAAAATTGTTATACCTGATGGCTCAACGTTCCCAATGGCAGGCCCATCCCCCGGGTACACAACAAGATCCCTCTTCTTTCTTTTATGGACAGTATAATCAACAACAAAATTCTAGAAACACATGGCCAACCATTTGCTAACCCCACCTGGAAATCCTAACAATATCCTAATGCCCCCTGGCCAAACCAATCTGCTACAAATCCTAGCTGGCCAAATCAATCTATTACAAATCCTAACTGGCCAAATCAATTTGCTAGAAACCCTACCTGGCCAAACTCACAATACCTCACCCCATCCTGGAAAAATCCAAGTAATAACCCCTATCCTTCATAGTGTCCCAACATAGCCGCCCAAAACCCCAATTGGAACCAAAATTGGTAGTGCCCCATGGGAATTACTAATCAACCCATGGGGATGACCTCTCAAACTCAATCCACGTTGCAAGCTCCACTCCAACTACCCTAGAATCCTCAACCCAATTGTGCCCTCAATTAGCAGCTCAACCCCACCCAAATCCCAATAATAGACCAACCCAGCTTTTGAAGATTATTGAGAATGTGGACATGGAAATCAACTCCGTAGGGTGCAATGAACTCTGGCTGAGGTCAGGGTGCATAATTTCTCCTGAAGAGAGTAAAATTCACCAAGAGTAGGAGAATGAAAATAATGTACAACCAATAATAACACCTTCGACTGTGGTCATAACGGAAGAAACAAAGAAGGGAGGAAACATAGTCGAGCAACAAAATCCCGATGAGGATGTAACTCCTCCTCCCCCGTTCCCTGAAAGACCGATGATAGAAAAACTAACTGTGTATCCTAAATTTGACATCATAGGGGAACTAAGGAATATATATGTTAGGATCCCACTCCTGCAGGTTCTGCAAGACATCCCAATTTATGTGAAGACAATTAAGGAATTATGTGGGAAGAAGCCTGTCAGGAAAGTTAAAAATTCATCATCAATTGTGCACGTGGTAGGTGCCTTGTCTGATCTCATTGTAGGAAGACATGAATTCATCAAATATGCAGACCCAGGGAATCCCATAGTAACAGTTCAGATAGAGGGTTGTTCATTTCCAAATACACTGGTGGATTCGGGGGCAACCATTAATATCTTGACCATTGAGACTTACAACACCATGGGTTTCACTTCCTTTGAACCAACTCCAATTATGTTACAATTAGCTGATCGATCAATGTTCAAACCAGTTGGTACATTACAAGATATAGTAATTTCAATCGACTCCTGGGAATATCCAGTTGATTTCCTCATTATCAACCCAAGAAGTGGACTCGATGGACATCCATTAATACTGGGGAGACCATGTCTCACAACAACAAATGCATACATAGGATGTTGCACGGGAAACATGACAATTTCTATAGGAGGTGCTACAAAGAATCTCATCCTGTATCCTCCAGCTAAACCGAGCCCATCCATTATACATCAGCAGTTGCCACCACCTAGATATCCAGAAAAAAATCTACAACCCCCTCTTACACTGGAAGATTCTCTGGGACTCAAGAACCAACTAGAAGATGATGTGATCAACAACTTCATTAATAGCCCAGCTATTGTAAGTAACCTGACATGCCAAATGATAAAATTTGTGTTAGATAATGAAGCACAGGGAGATCCACTGGAAGAATTGATGGAAAAACAGATCCCCACTACCATTGTCCATAACAAGAAATCAATTGAGATTGCACTAGGGAGGTTTCTGAATATTAATGCTAATTTAAATGAGCAACAACAACACAAATTGATTCAGATCCTTTCTAAGTATCAACAGGCTTTTGCCTGGGAATATTATGACATGAAGGGAATTGATCCACAACTCTGCACACATCATATTTATATTGAGAAAGATGACCGACCCATCCGAAAACCCCAAAGAAGATTGAATCCTCACCTCAGGGATGTTGTTAACGAAGAATTACATAGATTGTTGGATGTAGATTTTATATATCCTATTTCGGACAGTCGGTGGGTTGCCCCACTAGTGATCATTTCCAAGAAGAATGGGAAATGACGAATCTGTATATACTACAAAGAACTCAACAAAGCTACCCAAAAGAATCACTTCCCCCTACCCTTCATTAATCAGGTCCTTGATACTTTAGCAGGGAAGAAGTTTTTCTCGTTCCTAGATGGTTTTAGTGGCTATAATCAGATCCAGATTGCCCTGGAAGATCAAGATAAAACTACATTCACATGTCCCTGGGGTACCTTTCCATACAAAGCATTGCCCTTTGGATTATGTAATCCTCTAGCCACATTCCAGAGGGCCATTTTGAGCATATTTTTCGATCTGATTAATGAAGGGCTTGAAGTTTACATGGACAATTTCACCCCTTATGGCGATGACTTTGATCAAGCTCTAAGCAATATGGAGAAGCTACTGGAACAATGCATTGCTACCAGGTTATGTTTAAGTCCTGAAAAATGTCATATGATGATGACTGAAGGTGTGGTACTAGGGCATTATATTTCTAGAGACAGAATCAGGGTAGACCCAACAAAAATAGAGGTAATCCTTAATCTGCCTACACCACGTACACAAACTGAGGTACGTAGTTTCCTTGGAGCTTCAGGATACTATCGCAAATTCATGGAAAATTTTGCAAGAACTTCTGCACCTTTACATGCTTTAACTGGTAATGCGGAATTTTAGTGTTCTGATAAGTGTGATGTGGCATTTGCAGGACTTAAAAAGATGATTTCGAAAACACCGGTGCTGAGAGGACGAAAATGGAAAATACCATTCCACATCTCCACAGATGCATCGGCTATCGCCATAGGCGCTGTCCTTGGAAAGGAAGAAGACATGGAACCTTATGCTATTTATTTTATTAGCAAAAACCTTACTCCCGCTGAATTAAATTATACAATAACAAAAAAAGAATTTTTAGCCGTTATACATGCTATTCATAAATTTCGTCACTATATAATAGGCTATCCAATTGTTTTGTATACTGATCATTCTGCTATTAAATATTTAGCTAATAAACCTATTACTAATGGACGAGTTACTCGATGGTTATTACTATTGCAGGAATTCGACATCACCATCAAGGATCGACCCGAAAGAGAGAATCTTGTTGTAGACTTCCTGTCTTGCGTACCAAAAACATATGATTGTTTGACAGTTGAAGACCAATTTACAGATGAACATCTATTCGATGTCACTACTAATCCACCTTGGTATGCTAATGTGGCAAATTATTTGGTAGCTGGGAAACTACCAACAAACCTATCATCAAGGGAAAGGAAACTGATCGTCTAACGCAGTGCATGATTCACCTAGATTGATGGATATCTTTTCCACATAGGGGCTGATATCCAGATCCGAAGATGTGTAGGAGATGGAGAAATCTATGACATACTGAAGGAAGGTCATGATGAGCCCTGTGGAAAACATTTTGTAGACCGCAGGACTGGGCATAAGATTTTACATATGGGTTTTTATTGGCCCTCAATATTCAAAGATGCAAAGAAATATGTCCAGACCTGCGACAATTGTCAAAGGATGGGTCGACCAGGTCAAGCTGATGAAATGCCCCTGCAAGCACAAGTAGTCGCAGAACCTTTCGAGAGATGGACACTAGACTTTGTTGGCCCCTTCAACCCAAAATAAAACCAGAAGGCATACATACTAGATTCAACATACTACATGACCAAATGGCTAGAGGTCAAAGCCTTGTCAAACACAACATAGGAAGCAATCATTAAATTTATTTTCAAATTATTTGTACACTATGGATTACCCAAGGAAGTAATCACTAACGGAGGGTCACAATTTACAGCCCATAGAATCACGACCACCTTGAACATTTATCATATTAAACACATAGTTACTTCCCCATACCACCCACATCCAAACAGAAAAGTAGAAAGTACCAATAAATTCTTGGAGGAAATTTTGACAAAAACAGTCTCAACAACCGTCAGAATTGGGAAACCGAGCTTCCAAATGCCTTATGGGATTATCATACAATGTGGCATAACACCACTGGCTATTCTCCTTATCATTTAGTCTATGGCAAATAACCTATCTTCCCGATTGAGTTATTGGAATGGATCTTACATAAACAACGCCTACAACAACTCAATGAGTTAGACGAAGCACGCCTGTCTGCCCTGCAACACACAACTTTTATTCAACAACAGAGAGATAGCTGGCACGATAAACATATCAAGAATAAATGTTTTCAGAAAGGTGATTGAGAACTTCTCTATGATTCCAGATTTCAGGATTTTCCTGGAAAATTACAGACAAGGTGGTTGGGACCATATGAAATCAATGAAGTTCACAATAATGGAACTGCCACTTTAGTTACCATCGATGGGTCTGGTTCTCCTTTTCTAGTAAATGGACATCGACTATGACTCTACCATCAACTGCCTTCAAAAGAATCCTTTTGCCAAGAAGTAAGTAAGGACCCTACTATTCAGATTCTAGCTGGATGGGAAGGTAACCCAATAGCTTCAACTTCATAAATGATGATTTTTATCAGCACTGTACATATCGTATATAGATTTATTTACAGATTTGATTGAGTTTTTACTTTTTACTTTTTAGGAAAGTCATTTGAGAGAATAAGAACTAGAAAAGACGATTATAATGAATATAATTAGCACTCTTTTCTATTCCTTGCTCCTACCTCACTTTGTAAAAATCATTAAATATAAACCCTATTTTCACAAATATGAATATGTCATGTTCCGCAACAATAAATAGGCAACTTTAATAAAATACTGATGCTAACAAACCATCTAGTACTTTTATTATTGAATAAACCTACCCATAAATATTGAATGAATTTAGTTGATGACTAATCAATCCTAGATTCACTAAAACAAAAATGTCTGCGGGAGGTTTACAATCACTTAATTAGATGGTCAAATTTTTTTGTTGTCATCCAGTTGAAACAAAACAACTGTCATTCCCTTCGTGCGATTGTTGTTCCCTTTGCGCAAAGTCATCGTTCATTTGAACGAAACAACTTCCCTTCATGCGATTGAAGTTCCCTTTGCACGGACTTTCCATTCATTCAACGAAACAACTATCGTTCCCTTTGCTTACAATTGTCGTTCATTTAAAAGTAATGATTTCTATTCCTTCTGTTATACTATCATTCCCTTTAGAGTGCCTGCTGTTCCTTTTTGACAACACTATTCATTTGAAAGGAACAACTGTTGTCCCTTCTACATTTTTCTTATTGATGCTCCTTTTTCTAAAAGTCATGATTCTTTTTGAACAATGCATACCATTATTACGTCAGTCACTCTTCTGGGTATGACCTTCACCAATTCATTTTTATCAGCACTAGTTCTGATTTGTCATTTTGTGTGGATCATTTAACATACCTTAGCGAACTATTTTTGGATTAATTTCTCCGAATCATCTTAAAAATTGTTCACAATTCATTAACCACCATAATTCGTTTCTTTCCCCTATATATCCACATATACTTGAATGAAAATTGCTTTCATATAATAATAAGTAATCTTAAACAC
>SNQJ01S0145222.1:0-24283 GCA_010110895.2 Picea sitchensis
GTATTGTGTAAAAGTGATAATTGGTGATATCACTTCCTTTTCTTCTGGCACATGTTGATATTGTTAGGCTTTGTGAGGTAGTTTGGGTAAGGGTTTCTTATTGTAAGTCCAATGGACATGAAACTTAATGTAATTACTTTTGGGGACCAAAAGTATTTTCAGTTCGGAGGCGTGATCCGGATGGATCTAGGGAACATCAAAGAAGTTTCAGAAGTGTCCCAGAACGCATAGAAGTGTCCTAGGAGGTTCAGAATGGCCTCAGCAGGCAGAGAAAGGGAAAAAATAAGCATTCCCAAAACTCCATTAAAACATAATGATCCTGAAGAGCATGTCGCAAGATTTCCAACAGTGCAAACGTCTTATCAAACGGAATTACGGATCAAAAGTTATAAGCGGTCAAAGTTCTGGTCAACCCAATCTAGTCAGCAGGGATGAGTCAGCATCCGTACTACGAATGTCAGAATCCGTATGGATGACGTCAACGTTCGTACAGACTACCTGGCAAGTGAAGAGAGTGACATGTGTCATGATGATGTCAGCATGCCACGTGGTAGCACCAGAGGCTGCCATGTGTCACTCGAATTTGGCCTTTTAAGGGCGCCACGTGGACCAGTGAAAAGGTGCAACGTGGCACTCACAAGTGATGCCATGCGGCACCACCCCAGAAGGTGCCACGTGTCCAGTGTGACGTCAGTGCATACTGGTGGACAAATAAATGGAGGCCACGTGGCCCAATAGGGAGGTGCCACATGGCACCCCGAAATGCACAATATCAACCCGTGACCAAATATTTAAAAAATATATATATTAAAAGTGTTGCCAAAAATGGGGTGGTTCCGCCAAATATAGCGGCATATTCCACTAGCTGCCAGATTTAGTGACCGCCAAATATACGTCAAAATCTTCGCCAAGTTTAACAGCTCATCCGCCATTTTAGTGGCAGTTCCACTATATTTAGCAGATTCCGCCTGTTTAGTGGTCGCCCACTAAACTTAGCAGGGGTGCACGCCAAAACGGTCTTAACTGTTCGCCAAAATGGGGAGGCCCATGGGATTCGACCTCAGGACCTCCGCCAACTAAATGTCCTCTAAGAGTAGGGGGAATGCACCTCTGAAGGAGAAAGGCTATTGCAGCCATTGTAGCAGAGATGGGCATCATGAGGCCACTTGTTGGGCCTTACATCCAGATCTATGTCCAAAGAGGGACAAGAAGACCAGGCAGAAATCTCCGAGGGAGACAGCCAGTCAAGCAGTGTTGCAATAAAATCCACCACCAGGAGAAGACCAACTACCAGAGAAAGGACAGCTCGATAAAAAGGACATGTTCGGCAAAATGGTTGAACAAATGGGGGAAATCCTTTTGAGTTAGTCGAGACTGGCCATCTTTGTAAATCACATGTTGTGATTCAGACCCCGTAGAAGGGTATTGTGTAAAAGTGATAATTGGTGATATCACTTCCTTTTTTTTGGCACATGTTGATATTGTTAGGCCTTGTCAGGTAGTTTGGGTAAGGGTTTCTTATTGTAAGTCCAATGGACATGAAACTTAATGTAATGACTTTTGGGGACCAAGAGGTACTTTGGCCTTACAACTTGTAAAGGAGATACATCATTACATCGAGAAGAATAAAGCGGTCAAGCTTTGGAGCATGACCCGGAGAGGTAGCCCACTGCAAGGGTGAACTCCGTTATCAAGCTAAGGGTCTTATCCATTATGTGTATTATGTTCTTATGTTATTTTTCCATGAATTTCCGCACATAAGATGTTAAAAGCAAACATGACATATTGCACATAAGGAAGACTAAAGAGGTTTTCATTCACTTCCAATTCAAGCACATAGACTTCAACTTTACCTTTAATTGAAATTGCTCAAGTAAAACGATCTATAACTGACCCTTTTGAAGTAGCGATAGAAACATTCAATTATTGGAAACTTATCGCTCCCGGGTTCAGATCATGTGGTATCAGAGCAGGCTTGATACTGATTGCAGGTGTTGAAGCTAAGGATGACAAGGTCACCAGAACAATCGTGGTTCGATGAGCTTCAAGAGCTCAACCAAATACTTCAAGCAAAGAATGTTGGATTGAAGACATTGTTTCATGTTGCAGAAGAAGAGAAACAAAGTTTGCGAGAGCAGTTGCAAGCCATGAAGATGCAAATAGAGGAAGGCTCTATGAATGAGACAGTGACAAGACCATCTTGTGACCATGGCAACTTTACCAATTATAGGTGCGAGTATGACAATGCAAATGCATGCACACTTTTTCAAGCAAATGAAGATGACCTACATGCATCCATAAAACAAGGAGGATTCCTAGAAGCATCTTCCACTGATCCTTCTCACCAGGAACAACTGGACACATCTCAAGAAGCGAACCAAGGGTTCCAGTTTGAGTTGGAGGTAAATAAACCATGTATAGTTCCTTTCTTGATTAATGATGATGATTCTTTTGAAATCCTTGAACAACATGCTTCTTGCATCGGCTTTAAGTTGATGAGAAAGATGGGATACGAAGGAGGAGGCCTTGGAACCAATGGCCAAGGTATTATCGATCCCATCGAGGCAGTGGTTTGGCCTCGATATGTCGGGATAGACTATGTCCCAAATGATGTTGGAGAAAGCTCCAAAACCATTCGAGAAGGAGACCCTAGGACAGTCACTGAGACTCCAGAGGTCAACAATTCATCAAGAGATGAAATTGATTCAGTGCAGGGCAAGAGCACAACTTCTGATGATCGAGGATTCGAGGCATCTCCAGAGAGAGATGAGCATCACAGTGACAGAGTTGAGACCAATTCTTCTTTCCAATCTGACTCTAGAGGAAAGTCACCAAGGTATAAGAAATCTCGAAACTCTAAAATGCCATATGATTATAAACATGTTAATCATATAAAACAGATCTTTTGGCATCAAAGACCGTGCACTTTTTGTGGATTGAATAACCACGTAGTGTCCCAGTGTTGGAAGAGAAAATACTTGTGCAGGAAGGTTATGGCAACCAGGGGAAGGACGAGGATGGAAGATTGCTTTCCACACACGGAAAAGAGCAGGGGGAATGCACCTCTGAAGGAGAAAGGCTATTGCAGCCATTGTAGCAAAGATGGGCATCATGAGGCCACTTGTTGGGCCTTACATCCAGATCTACGTCCAAAGAGGGACAAAAAGACCAGACAGACATCTCCGAGGGAGACAGTCAGTCAAGCAGTGTTGCAAGAAAATCCGCCACCGGGAGAAGACCAACTACCAGAGAAAGGACAACTTAGTAAAAAGGACATGTTCGACAAAATGGTTGAACAAATGGGGGAAATCCTTTTGAGTTAGTCGAGAGTGGCCATCTTTGTAAATCACATGTTGTGATTCAGACCCCGTAGAAGGGTATTGTGTAAAAGTGATCATTAGTGATATCACTTCCTTTTCTTCTGGCACATGTTGATATTGTTAGGCCTTGTGAGGTAGTTTGGGTAAGGGTTTCTTAGTGTAAGTCCAATGGACATGAAACCTAATCTAATGACTTTTGGGGACCAAAATTCTTTTCAGTTGGGAGGCGTGATCCGGATGGATCTAGGGAACATCAAAGAAGTTTCAGAAGTGTCCCAGAACGCACAAAAGTGTCCTAAGAGGCTCAGAATGGCCTCAGCAGGCAGAGAAAGGGAAAAAATAAAAGTTCCAAAAACTCCATTAAAATGGAATGATCGCTAAGTGCACGTCGCAAGCTTTCCAACGGCGTTACGGATCAAAAGTTATAAGCGGTCGAAGTTTTGGTCAACCTAGTCCAGTCAACAGGGATGAGTCAGCATCCGTACTATTGACATCAGCATCTGTATGGATGGCGTCAGCATCCATACAGACTATGTGGCAAGTGCAGAGAGTGACATGTGTCATGATGACGTCAGCGTGTCGCGTGGCAGCACTAGAGGCTGCCATGTGTCACTCGAATTTGGCCTTTTCAGGGTGCCACGTGGACCAGTGAAAAAGTGCCATGTGGCACTCACAGGTGATGCCATGTGGCACCACCCAGAAGGTGCCACATGTCCAGCATGACGTCATCGTGTACTGGTGGATGAATAAATGGAGGCCAAGTGGCCCAATAGGGAGGCGCCACGTGACACCCTCGAAATGCACAATATCAACCCGTGACCAAATATTTAAAAAATATATATATTAAAAGTGCTGCCAAATATGGGATGGTTCTGTCAAATATGGCGGCATATTCCACCAGCTTCCAGATTTAGCGACCGCCAAATATACGCCAGAATCTTTACCAAGTTTAACAGCTCATCCGCCATTTTAGTGGCAGTTCCACTATATTTAGCAGATTCTGCGAGTTTAGTGGTCACCCGCTAAACTTAGCAGGGGCACGCGCCAAAATGGTTTTAACTGTTCGCCAAAATGGAGAGGCCCGTGGGATTCAACCCTGGGACCTCCGCCAACTAAACATCCTAAATTTAGCCAAGCTACCAGTGCAGCAAGCATGTCATTAATGACATAATTGCCCGAAAAATATTATTTAAAGGAGACATCCAGCTCAAGTTCAAGGGCGTGTACATTTGGGATAGAACACACCAACGCACAGAGTACTGAGCGCGAATGTATGGCCTGGTACGGAGTCTGTACGGCCTGTACAGATTTTG
Source organism: Picea sitchensis (assembly GCA_010110895.2). NCBI lineage: Eukaryota > Viridiplantae > Streptophyta > Pinopsida > Pinales > Pinaceae > Picea > Picea sitchensis. Next base: position 4,634 of record SNQJ01S0145222.1, read on the forward strand.
GCACACAAATCGAGGCAAGGTTACCTCCTGGGTCTAGAAAGTGCCCGACTCGAATCGAGGCATGGAGATAGTCATTTGTAGGTAAAATGACGCCATGAACACAATGGTGGTGTTAGTTTTCTGATCTGAGCAAAACTTCAGCAGATTAATTCCATAATGAGTCATTTATTGTAGATGCAGTGGCACAGTAACCGAGGCAAAGGTGTCTCTTGGGCCTGAAAGTTTCTGACTCAGATAAAGACGATTTGACAGTCATTTTTGGGTAATTCGGCGACGCAAATTCAATGATGATGTATGTTTTTGTAGCAGAGCTTCTAATCAACAAGCTAAGTGCTGGAGAAGCCAATGTAAGCATGCTTTTTATTATGTTGTTTTGTCATTAAATGTTGGAGCATAGCATGCGTGTTATAGGTCTGAAGGAGCAGAGAGAAGCTGCAGCAAGGCATCAAGATCAACTTATTCCTTCTATCTATTTGTTTATTATCTTCTTTCACATCAAATCAATCAGTTATATGTGACAGAGAAATTGTGGCACTTGCATGACAAGTGGCCAACGAAGCAGTTCTGATTCTCGTGGGTTCCAAGATCTTTTGTATGGGCTGCATATTTATGCTTGGATCTGAGCAGCAGATCTAAGGCTTTTGATGGCTCAATGTTGATGGGGGTCATATTTTATTCTTCATCTTTTTATGTATTGAGTATGTGGGAATGATGTCCATGTCAGCATCACGGATACCTCATGATTAGAACTTCTGAAGCTGATACATTTCTGATCACATTATGATCTCTTGTTGTCGTCACCGAAGAGGGACTTTGGCCTTACAACTTGTAAAGGAGAGACATCATTACATCGAGAAGAATAAAGCGGTCAGGATTTGGAGCATGATCCGGAGAGGCAGCCCATTGCAAGGGTGAACTCCGTTATCAAGTGAAGTGTCTTGTCCATTATGTGTATTATGTTCTTATGTTGTTTTTCCATGAATTTTCGCAGATAGGATGTTAAAAGAAAGCATGACATATTGCACATAAGGAAGTCTAAAGAGGTTTTCATTCACTTCCAATTCAAGCACATAGACTTCAACTTTACCTTTAATTGCAATCACTCAAGTAAAACGATCTATAACTAACCCTTTTGAAGGAGTGACAGAAACATTCAATTATTGGAAACTTATCGCTCCCGGGTTTAGATCATGTGGTATCAGAGCAGGCTTGATACTGATTGCAGGTAGGCCCCTTTCTTATCTTGCACATTAGTTTATATAACATACGTTGGAATTGAGTTGATTTCTGCGGTCATACCTGTCTGTTGTGGTTTACTCTGGCCATAGAGAGTTTTTCCCTCGTAACAGAATTGGCAACTCCATTGGGGAGAGATCTTCCTTCTAAGGGTCTAAGTAATTTTTCTTCTTGCATTGCTATTTTTCCTTTGTGTTTCTTGTTGTATCACTGCTTGACAGATTTTGTTCACTCTGGGTCTGAGTTTTCATCCTTTTTCCCTTGCCTGGCCTTGTTTTAAAGCATGTACGCTCCTTTTGCCTTGACAGTTGCGTATGTGTTGTCTCACTGCACGCTGCGTATATACGCACTTTTCTCATTAACAGTCATGTATACCACTTTCCCTTGCTTGTTTTCTTGGTTTAGTGACTGTTGGGTGGGATTTGATGATTGTTGAGCCTTCTTAGGTCTCTGTAGTGCCTGTTGAGATTCTCTGGGTCAACAGGAAACCTGTTTGGAGTTGAATTTTTGGGAGTAGTCTTTCTCTTTGTTTTTCATTTTTTGATTTGTCCTTGTACTCTAGGTTGTTTGCTTGGCTGCTTGGTATTCTGCTTGAATTATTGTTTTTATACACAGTAGAATTTATATATCGGGGTTCTTATCAGTCCATGCATTTTCTTTTTTAGTATATTGAAAATACAAAAACAAATAGGCATTTTACATTGCTTGGCATTTTTGTCTTTTGAATCTTTATCGTTAGCTTAGTGCATTTAGTGAAAGATTGCATTTTACCTCTGAATTGCAAAGTTGAAATTGAAAATTGCACTATTTTTATAAGCATATCATTCATTGAAAAGGTTAAAGATAGACTTTGCATTATATTCATATTTATTTTCTTGCAGAGTCATAATATCATGAGTTTCACTTCCATACTTTTTGAGTAATCATGGCCAATAAAATTTACGCTTTAAATTAAAATTTATTAGTCATGATTTTATTTTTTAGGGTGCACAAACTAGTCTAGGATTTAGTACCTTGGAATAGGATTTTGTGAGTAAACTTCTCCAAGGAAATTAAATCAACATATGTGTCTGAGACAGGGAGTTGAGAAGTCCATTGTATAATTGGTAAGATCAGGAGGCTTCGCTCACACCAGAGTTAATCACAAGGTTGCGCGAAGTTAGTTGAAGGGATAACCCTTGGATACTCGCCTAGCGTCAGAGATATTTATGTGTATTTATTCGTATTTGGGGATCTTGCTAATGCCCATACCTCCATGAGAAGTGGTACTTTCAAGGTTTCGGGCTTGGCTACCCTGCCCATACGGTGATCTGGACTTACGACTGCTCGCCTGTGCATCAATTATATAGTCGTTTATTAGTTGCTTGACTTAGGTATCTCATAGGTTACTTGCAAGGGTTATTTTGCTTGTACCCTAGGTCAGATAGGGGTCAGACAACACACAGCCTTTATAGAGGATTACCTCTCTGGGGGGGATTTGACCAACTAGTTGTTAAGCCCACGAGGGCCCCTATAACTGATTATGTTACCTCCAAACTTTAGCGGGGAGTCTCAAGTCCCTCTTGGATGAGGCATACCTTCTTTAGCAAGGGAGGCCACTCAACCACTTTAGCCCATTTGCATGCATATTGGTCGTTTGACTTTTTGGTATGCTCTTTGACTACTAGTTGGCCTTAGGATTTTATTTTTTTTGTAGAGTCATAAGTTGTCGTGGAGTCGGACCAGCTTCCTCGTCGGTCACGTCGGTTGTTATAGTTACCACCGGTTTTCGAGTTCTTACCTTCTAAAAGGCGTAGAGTTTTTTAGGCGTGGTACACACACATCCACCTTTTAGACTTGTGGTTCCACAAGGATGAGTACTGAGTCTAGTCTTTAGAACATTGGGAGTTCTTCGACTCCCATACCCACTATAGTTAATGGCACCCCTTTGACTCCTGCAGCCGCTACAGTTGTAGTGTCGGAGGCTTATACCAGTACTATGGCTCGGCCTGTAGTTAATGATTCATCTCTTGCCTTAAACCCTTTTGGGGGTTTTGGTCACTCGCTGAGTTACAATGTTCAATCTATCCCTATGGCTTCTAGTCCATTTTCTTATAGTATGCCTATCTTCACTTCACAGTTTTCGACTGCCATCCCAGCTACTGGCCCTAACGCTAGCCTTGGACTTGGGGGCACTACAGCTCCTTACACTCCTTTTCCGTTTGGTGGTTCTCATATCCCCCAAACGAATCCTAATGTAAGAAGTGTCCATGTTTTTAACCCCGGGTCTAATCCTTCTACGGCTAGATGGAACAACCTAGTTGGCGGACAAGTTTTGTCCTATATCCCTACCTCCTCGGTGTCGATTCCGACCAATACTTTTGGCATGACGAATCCACTTCAATCCTATGGGTTCCCACTTGGAGGAGGTCGGTCTTACACTTTGGGCAACCCCCAACCCAGATCCAATCTGGTTGGGGGCAGTTTTCATAACCCCCGGCCTGGATCTAATCCGATTGGGGGCAATTTTCATAATCCTTATCAGAACATTCTTGCTAGAATGATGCCCAACCCAAATTATATGAATCAGCCTGGAGGAGGACCTTATAATCCCAAACATGGCTATGGTTCTTACCAGAATCATGGATGGGCTGCAGTTCCGCAAGCACAATCTTTCGCGGGAGGATGGGGCTAGATGTCGCAACCCCATCTCCCTTTTCTGGCCACGCTCAATCTTCCAGACATGTCTAAGTTAATGAACGACCCGATGAGTCATGATCCCACATGGCCCCCCGTCCCCACCAAACTGCCTTCAGACATTCCAAAGTTTGAAGGTAAGAATGGAGAGGACCCTGGTGATCACGTCACTACCTTTCACCTTTGGTGCTCATCGAATTCCCTGAACCATGATTCTACTAGATTACGATTGTTTCAATGCACTCTCATTGGAGTTGCTTCACAATGGTATATTGAGCTGCCTAGGGGGACATATGGGTCATTTAATCAGTTGGTGATGGTCTTTCTCAACCACTTTCAATTGCCCATTCATTATGATGTTAGCAAGGACACTGCCACTCATATCTCGGATTATATCTAGGAGTGGCCTAGACGAAGGCGGTTTATTAAGACTCTTATACCCCCGACCTTTCTCCTAGAATGGTTCCTAAAGTCTTTGCACCCTCCTATCTGGAAGGACGTTGCTACTTCTGGGGTCTCCAATGAGGAAGAAGCTATCTTTAGAACCCAGTAGTTAGATTTAATATATGCTCAGTCGAGGATGTCATATCACCTTCTTCTAGAAGCACCATGGTTAAATTACAATCCCTGGCAAAAACCTGGACCTCATGCCGATGGAATTGTAGGGTCCACCAATGTAAACTTCGCAGACTCAGCAACGAAGTCTGTCAGAGGACCAGCTTCATCTGTGTCCTCCAAACCCACCTAGTCGGCGGATGTACATTCTGTGCAATCGTCAAAAAACCCAAATGGTGACCAACAACCAGATGGGAATAAAAGGAAAGGTCGAAACAATCCTAAGGGTGGGAAAAATGGTAACAAACCCAAGGACAAAGATAATAATGGGAAGCAGAATGATAATGTTGGAGAGGGCAAGAAAGAGAAACGTAAGGTAAAGTTTCCTTGTAAACTTTGTACCGATGACCCCCTTACACATTTATGCCCCAAACTCGTGGAGGTTGTGAGGCATTTGAATCTACCGCCCGCTATGCTGACGAATCCATTCCCACATAACCAGTACTTAGCCTCAAGCTTTGCGAACACCGGAAATGTGTCCGGTGGGATTCAAAACCCACCACCACAAGATTTTGATCGCATATGTATCAACATGGTCGATGTGAAAATTGATATAGCCACCTGCTCTCGAGATTATAGCTCTTCGCAAGCTAACTCAGGTCTAGAAGCTCTCGCTTCTCCTCTGGAGATGAACTTACAGATTGAGAAACCAGAGCCATCGCCTCGTATTCCGAAAGGAGTACTTAAGCTCTCTACCCACAATCCTAATGCTAGAGTCGTCCAGAACTACTCTATTGTTGAGGACCTAGGCCAAACCCCTTGTGCGATGTTGGCTTTGGAGGCACTCCAGACGTGTCCCTCACAGAGGAATGCCTTAGTCTCTGCCTTAGAATCTCTTGAACCTAGTGGCTCAAAAGTTATCAAGTTTGATGTCACGGATGTGAAGCCTCGCTTACCTTACCATGTGGCTCTCCAAATCCACGTGGATTATTCCAAGTATACCATTAAACCTGTGGTTGTTGATGAAGGTGTTGCCACTTGTGTGATTTCCCTGGTCTGTTGGAAAGCTCTCGATTTTTCAACCCTTTCCAAGTCATCGAACATGTTGACTACATGTGACGATCATTCCTTCCGCCCTCATGGTATTCTCCCTACCTCTCTGGTCCAATTAGGTGGGAAGACGGTAGAGGTGGAGGTAGAGGTAGTTGATGCGCCTCTTGATTATAACCTGTTACTAGGTCACAATTGGACCTATGCTATGGTCATTTTTGTATCACCAGTCTTCCGTACGCTTTGTTTTCCTCATCAAGGGAAGATCGTGACCATCGACCAGTTATCCTTTGTGTACTCTAGTCCTAACGCATCTGTTGGACCGTCGATCCCTGTGATCGGCAATTCTTAGCCGAAAACTGAGAATATCGGTGTTGGAATGTATTCTTCCCTCATGGGTACTTTCGACTTCTCGGCATCGATTCACCACGTTTACGCCATGTCTAGTAGGCTTTCTTCAGCAAGGAGGTCCATTCCTTTCTGCACTTCCTATCTTAGTGATCCATGGACCCTACCTTCTCTGACTTCGTCATGTGAAGTTCAGTCGCATGTTGGCATGGCTATGCCACTATCAGTAGCAGAGATTGTGTATCAAGTTGTTCTTGACTCTTCCACCGATCCCGATCCTGTTACCTCGCCGACAGACGAGGAGGATCCTGTTCTTAGGCTTGTATGGGCCACCTCGTTGTATTGTTCAGATGATTTCTTAGATGAGACATTTCCTTCGGATGAAGCCATCCTCGAAGCCATGAATGGTTCTGAGAGACCTTGGGATGATATGCATCATCGATCTTATTTTCTCCCAATTCTTGAAAGAATCGAGGAAGATGACTTTCGGTCTACCTTGAGTGAGATAGTCGGTCACGTCGTAGTTCCACTTGATACGCATGGCATTTATGCCAAAGGAAACATGGCGAGTATTTCTCCTATCATCACGATCGATATCTCTCGTACCCCTGGCAAAATTGAAAATGTAAATATAAGTGCAGATTGTTCGCCAGAAGAAATTCAGATCTACACCAAACTCTTCAAAGAATTTCGAGATGTATTTGCTTGGTCATATGAAGAGATACCAGGGATCGACCCTCGTATTTTCGAACATGAGATTAGAACTTATCCGGATGCTAAACCTGTTCGACAACGTCTTAGAGCTATAAATCCTGGGAAGGCCCCTGCTATTAAGGCAGAGGTGGAGAAGCTACTTAATGTTGGCTTCATCTACCCGATTCCTTTGACTGAATGGGTATCAAACCCCGTCCTTGTGAATAAAAAGCAAGGAACCATCCGTGTGTGTATGGACTTTCGCGACCTGAACAAGGCTTGTCCTAAAGATAACTTCTCCACGCCTTTCATTGATCAGATTCTCGATGAGTGTGCAGGAAGTGAGATATTTTATTTTATGGATGGATTTTTCAGGATATAACCAAATCCAGATCAAACCTGAGGACCAACACAAGACAGCATTTATATGTCATTGGGGTACTTTTGCATACTGGAAAATGCCTTTTGGCCTTAAAAACACCGAAGCAACCTTCCAACGTGCCATGACTTTTGCTTTTCACGATCTCAAACACATAGTCGAAGCCTACCTTGATGATCTTGCTGCTCACTCCCGCAGGAGAGTGGATCATGTTACACACCTTCGACTTGTTTTTGAAAGATGTCGTTACTATAGAATCCAGTTAAACCCTCACAAATGCATCTTTTGCGTTAAGTCTAGTCGTCTTTTAGGATTTTTAGTTTCCGAGACCGAGATCATGGTAGATCCTCTTAAAGTTGAGGCAATACTTCAGTTGCCTCCCTCGCGCACGATTAGACAACTTCAAGGTTTACAGGGGAAAGCTAACTTTCTACGTCAGTTCATAGTGAATTATACCAATATCACTAAGGGTTTCATGCGCCTCTTGAAGAAAGACACCCCTTTTATCTGGGATGAGTGAGCCCAGGAGTCTTTCGATGCTTTGAAGAAAGCCTTAGTATCGGCCCCTCTGTTGAAGTCTCTTGATTACAGTAGAGATTACTTGTTTTATATCGCCGCATATGAAGAGACGATTGGTATGGTTCTAGTTCAGGAGGATGATGAGCTCCATGAGCACATCATCTACTGTCGTAGTCGAAATTTAGTCGGTCCTGAGCTTAATTACTCTCACGTTGAAAAGCTAGCTTTGGTTGTCGTTCACGCAGTCCAACGCTTACATCACTATATATTACTTTGCAAGACTACGGTGGTTGCCGATGTCAATCCATTTCAATACGTCCTTACTAGACGTATCATAGTGGGGAAATATAATAAATAGATTGTCATCTTACAAGAGTTTGATCTCAACTTCGCTTCGGCTAAGTCCAAGAAATCACTAGTCTTCGCAGAGCTAATATCCGATTTTCCACGATTAGATGAGGATGTTATCCATGTTGATTCATTTGCAGATGAACACATTTTCCTTGTCTCGTCGTCCAACCCCTTCTCTAGAGACATCATTTTATATCTTCAAACCTTGAAGTTCGCTCAGCATCTCTCGTGGGATGATCGACGACGTATTAGATACCAAGCCAAAAAGTATACCATCGTCAGTGACACTTTGTATCGCCGAGGAATAGATTATATCTTGTGTCGTTTCTTAAATCACGAGGAAGTCGAGTCAGTCCTAAACGATTGCCACAAAGGGGCTTGTGGTGGTCACCTATTTGGGCTTGCGACAACCCAAAAAATCCTGCGAGCTGGTTATTTCTGGCCTACTATCTTTAAAGATTGTATCGAAGAGGTTAAGAAGTGTCACCCCTACCAGGTGTTCAGTAGGAAAATGCGCTCGCATCCAGCCCCTCTTCACCCAGTCATTACCATCGGCCCCTTCACCAAGTGGGGGGTAGATTTCATCAATTGCAACCCAACTTTGGTTGGGGGGCATCAACACATTATCGTGGTCGTCGACTACTTTACTAAGTGGGCCGAGGCCATGCCTACCGTAAAATCCGATGGGAAGACTGCAACCTTCTTCGTGTTCAACCAAATTATCGCCTGGTTCGGTATCCCAAGTGAGATTGTCAGTGATCATGGCAGTCACTTTCAGAATGAAATGATGGCAGAACTAGCATCTAAGCTGGGGTTTAGACATGGTCATTCATCTCCTTATTACCCCCAGGAAAATGGGCAAGTAGAGGTCGTCAACAAGTCTCTCAAGACCATTTTGCAAAAAACTATCAGTTAGAGTAATTCCAATTGGCACATCATGCTATATCCCGCTCTTTGGGCATACCGAACCTTGGTTAAGACTGCCACCGGTTTTTCCTTTTTCTAGTTAGTGCATGGTGTGGAGTCGATCCTTCCTATTGAATGCGAAATCCCTTCTCTTAAGTTGGCATTCGAGCTCCTACCTGACACTTCAAATTTAGAGCGACGCCTTATACACCTAGAGAGTCTTGACGAGCAGTGTCGAGACGCCTTTACAGCTATTGAGGCGAATAAGAAATGTGTCAAGGTTCAGTACGACAAGTTTGTCAGTCCCCGGTTGTATGTTGAGGGTGACTTGGTCCTCTTGTATGATCAAGCCAAAGAACCACTAGGGGCATGCAAGTTTAAACCCATGTGGCACGGTCCTTACATCGTGCAACGTGTTCTAGAAAAAGGAGCCTACGAGTTAGAAGATTATGAAGGGAATAAGTTGGCCGAGCCCAGAAATGGGCTCTACTTGAAAAGGTACTACACTTGAGCCCTAGGCTTGGGCGGAACTCTTTGTATACTAATGTAAATTTAGTGTATATACATCTTTTTTCCCCTTTTCTTTTGTCTTTGGCGTGCTTACCGAGTTTTCCCTTTGTTGGAAGATGTCAATGGAGTCTTCGGTCTACCTAGGATTCGTACATGGAGCCAGTCGTCATACTCGAAACATGGCTTCCTCCGCTTGGGTGGTTTACTCACCCAAAGGTCTATTGGTGTCTTCAGGTGGCGTATGCCTAGGGCCATCCACGAATAATGTGGCTGAATATAACGTCATCATAGAACTTTTGCGCGATGCTATCTCGCATGGTATTCGCTCTTTAGAAGTTTGCCTGGATTCCCAGTTAGTAGTAGGTCATTTGAATAGTCGTTACCGTGTGCGTGATCCTATTTTACTCCGTCGATTCCTACGGGTACATCTTTTAGAACGACAATTTGATCTTATTACATATTATCACATTCCTAGGAGTTCTAATCGTGTATCCGATGCTTATGCTAATTACGTTTTAGATTTGCATTTGTCACATTAATAAAGCAAAGAAAACCGTCACATCAATGTACACATTGTAAGATATAAGTAAAGTCGAAGATCCCTTTTTTTATATTTCAAAATATGGTGTTTATATTACAAAATTTAAGCTAAAACCCTCAATACACATATAAAACCAGTATATATATCCCACGACACCTGCGCCTGTGGTGCCAAGTGTGTGTAATGGTAGCAAACCATGGCGTTTGAGAGACGTCGGAAGAGTCGTACCCATGCTCTAGGTACACCAACCACCTATCATTGCATGGATTCAGGTAGATCCTCTACCTGAACCATTGGAATCCTCTGTGTCAAACGAGACAGCTTGCCCTGCACATTTTGTAGAACTCTCTCTGCTTCTCCTCTCATCGCCTCATGTCCCTGGTTCCTCCGTCTATGTCGAGGGAATCCCTCTAGCCATCGCGGACCCACATCTGCAATTACACAAATGTCTAGTTAGTATGTAAGCACCATCCAAGAAACATTTTTTGTTCCTTAATACAAAAATACAACAAAAAAAAATGAAATATTTAAAAAACATTTTACCTATGTCACCGTAGGTGGCCCCTAGTGGAAGTGGCATATCTGGATCTCCTCTGAAATCGATCCCAGCATAGGGATAGTCGTCCAGAGAAATGACTTGTCGCCACTGCCAAAAGAAAAAATCATCGTTGTAGGGTGTTGACACCCTACCTCCCCCCTGTCGTCTCATGACCTCGATCCACCGTGCCATATCTGGATCGCGTGGTCTTCTAGGAAGGATCTCCACTCTAGGTCCCAGACCTGGAAGCCACTCAAAAAAGAAGTTGCAAAGAATAGAGGCAAACCCAAAGTTTCGCTTACTCCCCTGTTTGCACTCTGTCAACTAACCTTTCATATTGGTCGACAGTGAGATACACCAGTCATAGACAGTGGGTCTCGCACACTCTACTGTGTAAAACATGAGCGGCCTCGATGCCTAGTGCAACAAAGATGAACCAATAATCCTGGTCAATACAAGCATGATGATCTTCAGGCTGAGGTTATTTATTGCCTAGATAGGGAGTTGACTTCCCACCTTGGGAGTCCCCTCTACACAATGGGCATCGATATACTCCTCGATCTTCATCCCACTCCCTGCTCCGTGTGACTTGAGGTTTACAACCTCTCCTCGGTGTGATAGACCGGTCAAGAAGTAGATGTCCTCTACTTCGATCCTCAATGGTTGTCCATCGAGGATAAAGCTTTCGCTATCAGGATCCTAGTAACCCACCAACATCTCCAATAACCTCACTTGGGCCCTCATTCCTTTAAGAGCCCAAAACTTATACAGGCCACATATTTTTAGAGCCGCTTGAGCCACCGGATCTCGATCCACAGCTGCATCTACCTCCTCATACTCTCGCTCTCTCCATTCAAGTACCATCCTAAAAAAGACAAACCAAATTTTGAGTTAGAACCCTTCTTTTTGGCCATTTGTGTACCTGTACGCAGCTTCCTTTGCATACAGTCGTGTGTAGGGCTTAATATATTCCCCATGTGGTTCACACAGTAGCATATACCTCGTCATATACGTGACCAAAACAAAGGCAGCCTGTGTACACCGAAATTCCTAATTTACGCCCTCAAAAACTAAAAAACTGGAGCTTAATTCAAAAATGTAATCCACTGAATTTGAAGAGGATGAGATGTAGAGTTACCTGATCCAGACGGTTCGTGATTTCGTTGTCGGATGCTCCCGCAATCACCGTTTGAATCTTGGAGGTATTTTGGTCCAAATTGCACTATTTGGGTAAAAAATAAAATGGTATAGTATTTTTTTTATTTTATTACTATTTATAAGTTATTTTTACCCACTTTATATAGTTTTATGTTATTTTTTCACCTAATGGACTAATTCAAGAGTGGTTTTGAGCTGGCTTTTGTAGTTTTGACTCAGTTTTCTTGTGGATTTCGACGTCATGATTGGTTGTTCATCACCTCGGGCAGGCATTTTCATAACCTAGCATATAGGATAGGTATCCACTCCATCGTGCATTTTTGCATTATCCTTCGACTACCGTTTTTTACGCCTTAGGTACTATTAGCAACAAAAAATGTAATGGTATTTTTGAAATCATGTTCATATCCCTCTCATTTTTACTTGTTATTTTTGTGGCCAATGTCTTATCCATTCTAGTTCTTCATGGATTTTCTGACGATTACTTTTGCCCAACATCCTTAAATTTTCCCCTTTTGACCTGCAAAACCAAAAATGATCAAATGTCACTCAAGATTTTTAGTTTGGATGTATTCCTAGTGTTTATTGGCATTTTTGTAAAAAATTATCAAAGCAAGAAAGGTGTGTGCTTTTAAGTGGCTCAATAAACTTAAAACTATATTATCATATACTAAGCCCTACATATGCCTAGTCCAATCTAGCTTCTGGTTTTATTCGATTTCACTAAAATTTGGGAAACCATAGGCCAACTCTCGAGTCAAATTAGCAGTCAAGCCACAAGTCTATGTATCAAGCCACGCAACATACAAGCCCAGCACCGAGCTCCATATCCTGTCCACACCTCATCGACATAACAATAAAAGTCTTGGTACATATGAAGGCTGTAATATATGGCATCCCGATTTATGTGGGATTTTATCCACAAACAAATAATAAAAAACGCAGAGGCTACCAAGTGCTAGATCACAGGTGCCCTATTGATCACTGATCATTTTCAGATGTCATACGCAGAGGTTAAAAGTATCTTATGCCAAATTAAGAGGTTTTGAAGGTGTCAACAGTTGAACGCAGGTGAAGATCGTCACATCATTGAATACTTAGTGAATACAGTTGAGTTAGAAGCCACGAGTCAAGCCTTCAGTCAACACAAGCCCATCGCAGATGTAGAGCTTACAAAATACAAGCTCAAAGTTAGAGGTGACAGGTCATGAGTTTGCAGGTGTTGAAGACTTTGCATGACATCCGTGCTGCTAGGTATGAGTTCGATTTTCAGTAAGTCGGTTCTTGTAACCTGATTTTAGGATTTTTTAAGACAGAGGGAGGCGAAGGCATTATGGAAAGAGGGCTACGATGCTCTTGGAAGCTTCCGCGTTCAAGGGAGTCACTCTGGGATTGTTTATAGATATGGTCATGGACATTGATCACAGTATAATGTTGAGTGCATTTGTGGGCACCTCGTTAGCATTCGATTACTTTTCGGCAGCAACAATCACAACCTGGAGACAGAAATTCATATTCCTGGGAGGGTTTTTAGGTTCGGGAGTGAGCATGTTGATGTGGTTACAACTGGAAACTACCATCTTTGGTGGTTCTTCGGCAATTTACACATTTGAGATCTACTTCAGTCTTCTAGTTTTCCTTGGGTATATCATATCTGACACATAGATAATCATTGAGAAAGAGAACGATGGAGACTATGATTATTTGAAACACTCAGTGGACATATTCATTGACTTTGTTGTTGTATTTGTTTGTATGTTAGTCATAATCGCAAGAAATTAATACAGTGACCTCTGAGGTTGCCATTCCAGGATGTTTACAAGATTAGCAGATCGATGGAAGGTCCAAGTTGTTAATGTAGAATCTACTTTTATTTACAGCATTGAACCATGCCCCAAATTGAAATGGTTGAAAAAGTATGTTGTAGGGGACAATATCTGTGCCTTACTCAAACAATCGAGAGCCATTGGCARCAATTCGATCTGCTCCTTTAACATATCCCAGTGTTCTTGGAGAGCCATTACACGGGGAGTTTTCAACTCCACAAGCGCATCAGAGCTATCAATGGAGATTCACGACCAAGAAATGAGCAGTCTTTGTCAGATTTCCAACAACTTCAGGTTCAAATTTTGGATTAGGACCAGCTACGGTTGGCAACAGAGTCTGTGTTATTTGTTTTAATTGCGCAATGCAGTAGTCACATACTTCAGGCATAATTTCTTATGTTGTTGTCTGGCATAAATTTCATAAATTGGGATTCATTTCTATCATCTCTCCTTTCTTATGTATCCGTGGCAAAAAATTCATCTACCCAGAGTAGCCAAGCGCATACTGGGATGCCATTAGTTGGCTCAGCAGCAACAGGAAACATGATGCCAGTTATAACAATGCCTAATTCATCAGTAACAACAAGCTTCCAATCCAGCTTCCACAATGACCTCACCGCATATTATTGGCTCACCTCCTCATGGGGTAACTGATCCAGCATCCAATGTAAATCAATCTCTAGTTAAGGGTTCTGATTCATCCTACAGCGGACAACACATCCCCTCAAGGGGTACTGGATTCTTGAAGGAAGTCACAGGTAATAAAGGATTTCTAAAGATTTCCTTTTCGGTGGCTAGTCAGGCATTCACAGCTATCTTTAGCCACCGAAAGTAGAGCTTTTGGTGGCTTACAGGTTCAGATTTCAACTCTTTAGTCACCGAAAGCACAAGGAAGGGCAGAGAGCCACTCTTTTTGCACATATCTCATTTTTGTTGCTCCAATTGGTACGAGAAGGGTTTCTAAGCGATGATTATAATTAAGAGCATCAGTTTTACTGCTCTGTTTTAGTTGTGGAGGTGTCAACAAAGTCAGTAAGATAAAAATTCTTATCTATTTTTGGCAAAAGATGACTTGACTGCCAAGGTGACATCCTCTACATGATCTATCAGCCTTTGAAGATTTGTTACAGCTGTTGAAGAACATGAAGCACCAGATTTGGATAAGGGTTTGACTTCCCTTTATATAGGATCTGTTCCTATAAGTTTGCAATTAGTTTTGTATTATACTATTCTTAGTATTCTCGATCCAGTAATCTAGGATCTAAAAACTGTTTGTAAAAGGCTATAAAGCCAAGAACATTTGATGAACACAGGGGTTCGATTTTGAGTTCTATAATCTACTATTTTTGTATGAAAGACACTTTCTTTAATATATTAAGCCTGCAAGCTTCTTTCATTTGCTATTGTCAGACTCTCCTTCATCTTTGTCTATGCATATGAGTTGAAATTGTTCTTTGTCTATGTTTAATGGTCCCATGGTAATTGTCATCTTACTTTTGACTGTTAAGCAAGAATCAGAAGCATCTTTGGCTAGTCTGTCGACCCATCATATATATTGCCTATGTATGTTCTGGTTAACTGATTGGTTTCTTATCCATTTGTTTTACAAACCTATCTGATAATAGCTCTTGAAGGCCTTGTATTGCATGAATATAGCTAGACTGTCTTGAAAGGTACAATCCAGAGATTAGGATATTCATCTTGATCCAAACCCACACTTATTATTGAGAAAATAGTTGCCAAAAAGATTAAGTTACCAAGCATCTCTGACATACAGCCTAGGAGAGTTTCCTGGAGTGATAACAGGTACAAACCCATTTGTTGCAACACAAAACCTTTCGTCTGTTATAAGTAGTGTCGCTAATAAATGGTAGAGACTTACCAAACATGAGTGCCCTAGTTAGATCCCCTTTGTCATTTGGTGCCCATGCCAAGTTTTTCCTTAAGACTGAGAGTCCATTATAACTTGATACATGACTTTATGATGAGCCTCATTTCTCACTCATGCACATGCGGCCTTATTCCCTGCGGACTCCCAAAAACGAGTCTTAGTTAAGCTCCTTTCTGACTCGTCTAAAAAACCGAAAAGATTGTCGAGTGATTTGTCCCTTTCACACTCGTTAAATTGGATTTGAAAGGTCATGAGTCTTAGTTAAGCTCTTTTCTGACTCGTTACCAAAAATAGAAAAGATAGCCGAGTGAACTTGTCTTTTTCACACTCGTAAATTGGATTTGAAAAGACGTCTATTTGGCACAAGTTTACCCCTTTTTCACACCAAATAGACTAAAAGACATAAAAAAGGAAACTTTTTTGGCGTTAAGTTGTGATTGCATCTCATGCCCTCGCTTGAAGTATTGAGCCTTTAGCCGACTCTCGCTTTGCGTTATAAATCATTGCCTAAGCAATTTTTGCATCCTCAACCAAGCAGAGCCTTGTTTCTATCCTTCATAATTTGACACCCTATACCCTGGAGGAAACATCACCCCGAGTGTCCATCTCCCGCATGCATTTCCTTGCATTGAGCATAGGTACGTTCCACTGCTGGAACTAGTTTTGTTTACTTGCGACACTCGTTTTCTCCTCTGTATCATAGCATTCATTTGTTATGAAAAAACAAAAAAAGACGGGTGGGAAGGGAGTACTATATTATAATCGGCAGCAATCGTGTCACCTTTGAACAGAGCACAAAGTTATTGAGTCCTTGCGTCATCATAATTTTGGGTTTAGCATGGTCTTAGGAAGCTGATCTCGTTGTAGAGTTTTCTCTACCGACTGGTTACTCTTCCAATCCCCATAGAGGACATTATTGATGCCTCCTGCATCTGATAGTTATACCATTGGGTCTATGCTGCTGGAGTCTACCATATGTCTCATGCTCTTATTTAAAGGAAGTATATCAACCTGTGTCAGCCACTCCTCAGAAATCTTGACTTTGCATGTCGACCATACCCTCAGTTTGTCTCAGAATCACATGATACTATGGTCTTATCATGCACCCTGGCCCTACTTTCATCATTGGTAGGTCACCTTGAACCCAACAATCGACATTTCATCATTGGTCGTTGACTGGGTGGTTTCCCTTGTGTTTGACGGCCAGACATATATTCACACTTTGGGATTCATGCAATGTCTTGGATGCCATTAGCCTTATTGGTGGTTTCCTCGCCTTTTTCAGCAGTTTTCATCATTGGTTGTTATTCAGAGGGTCTTTTTCGTGTACCGCTTGCATTTAGCACACGCGAAAGATGCACAGGGTCGTTGGTTCATGAACATGTTCTTCGTCCGATCTCCACCAAATTATGAAGCTCATGCTTTGTTCGTCGTGTTGACTGATGAGAGATGCTTTAATGCTCTCCTTTCAGCGGGTCTCTTTCCATCGACTTCAGCTCATTTATTCTAGATATGGGACCTAGAGTTTTATGAGTACCTTGAGACTTGCAGTCATTAGTAGCAGGTTCTCTCACCATTGACAGATGGGAATACATCAATGTCTCATGATCAACGGATTCCTCAAGTGTTCGACACTGATTCCTTTATTCACACTTGTAGGAATGTACTTGGTGCCTTGATACCTACTTTCATTATTGGTAGGTTGTCTTGCGTTTGTTAACGGTATACCTCAATGATCGGTAATCAAACGATGTCTCATTATGTTCGACCTCAACTCTTTTATTCACATGATGTAGACTTGCACCCTTGGCGGATAGTGTAGAAGACTTGAAGACATCACTATGTGGTCACAGCTTTCCTGAGTTGTTGCTTCCTTTTCATTGGACCAGTACCTATATGACTTCAGTGATCATGGGAGATCAGATTGTACTCCATGGTATACAAATATCTTCAGATTGGTTTTGAGAATGGTTTCACTGGGCCTTGTCTGTGACTATGACATCTTTTGGCATGTAACCGCATTTTTATTTTCCTATTCATGGCCACGAACACTTATTTGGTATATTTTTCACATGGATCTGCAGTGTATTCTTGGCAGCCATGTATGCAAAGTCAGTATAGAATGTAATGAGCAATTGAGTTCGTCCAGATGGTTCTCTACCACTCCAATCTTGGGTTATTTATAATGTATTTCGGCCATCACAGATACTCCTCTGACCTCACACATTAGGGGGCATCTGTTATAGCAAGATTTGCCTCACCATTGCTATCTTGCACAAAGGACCTTTTTCCATTTCCCTATGCAGAGTTGTCATCCCTTTTTAATGAATCCAGAGTTAAAAATACATATTTTTTCACATATACGCGCCCTATCTACTATACAGCATGCGTATATGCATGTTGCTCCACTACAGCCCGCGTACATCGGGATTTGTGCCAGAAAATACAAAAATGAAGTCGGGTTTCCATGTCACGACAGGAGATCTCTGATCCTTGGCCTTCCATATACTGGAAACGTTCCGACTCGGCCCTTCAGTTGCATTTTGAAGGCTATAAAAGCACAATTCCGAGCTATGGAAAAAAGGAGAAAGCATTCAACTTTGAAAGCAAAGTTACTCTGGAGAAATTACTTCATATTGAGTCTGCGTCCCTTTGTCCCTCAAGTCTGAACACAGTGTTCAGCCCCCAAGCTCTTTCCCTATCGCTGAGAGAACCTCATTGTCTCTTTCCTATGAGCTTGCTTTTGGTGGAGGATTGAAGTGGTGGAGGCCTAGTTGGAAGGAACTTGGTTTCTTGGTTTCGAACCGTGCCGACACGGAAGTCTGTAATGTTTTCGCTTATGTTGATCATTTATTAATAGAAATACTCCTTTCTCGTCCAATTGGTATCGTGCAAATATATGATTATTATCCATGGGCATATTTGTAATGTTTATTAATGGATTATGCTATCTAATGTGTTAACCCCTTTACATTATCGCTATATGCTTGCTCTGCTTGTTTGTTGAGAACTTGTTGCAGGTATAAAGCTTTGGGTCGAAGTGTTCAACGGTGGAACATCATCGAACGTTGGATCGAGGTAGGCCCCTTTCATATCTTGCACATTAGTTTATGTAGCATACATTGGAATTGAGTTGATTTCTGCAGTCATACCTGTCGGTTGTGATTTACCCTGGCCATAAAGAGTTTTTCCCTCGTAACAAAATAGAGGGAGGAAATAGAGGTGGAAGCCAGGAGGAGATAGAGGTGTATCTTGCATGCAACCTACAACTGGTGTAACACGAGTCAAAACAACCTCAATATGAGGCCAAATAAGACCTCAAACACAAAACTTTGGATAAAAAATGAAGCTTGCCAAAACTTTGCTTAAAATGTATTGGACCATCTATGGGACTAATGGATAACACCAAATTGATTTGTATACTAAATAAGACCTCAACTCATTCAAACTTGGGATAAAACCTAAAATGATCTGAATAAATTATCCATGATTGATAGAACTTTGGTTAAAACCTATGTCTTGCATTGCATGCCAAACTAATACAAAATCAGAACCAATTGCAAGAGTCCCTAGCCTAAAGGCAGGGACTAATAACACCTTCTAATTCGTGACTATTAGTCATGATGATAACATAATCCCATGAAACTATGGATAATGAGTTATTTTTCCTCGTGGCATTGCATATGGAAACCACTAAAACTAAATGCATGTGAATCTTGGAAGGGATGTCGAATAAATTTGACATATAATCCATGGAATAATGATTTCCAAATCATTTTCATGATTAAAACTCACACATTGCTTACAAAAATATAAGAATTTTTAACATATGCAGGGATGTAAATGAGTATGTCAAAGTGGAACCATGATTTTGATATGATATATGTATTTAGTAGATATATCTTGATCAATATTGGAACAATATTTGTAATAGTTGAATTAGCATAAGAATGAAATTGTAAAGGGAAGGTGGCAACTTCAAAACTATCGCCAATGACTTTGGTCACTTATAACCCTTCGGATATATGATTATATTGTTAAGGATATGTAATACCACCTTAAATTTTATTCTCTAGCTTTCAAATTTTTAATTTAATTATTTTTAACTAACGATATAGTTGTATTCATGTGCAGGTCAAGAATGTGAGATGGCAGCGAAGAGCATCAAAATTCAAGAAACTTTGAATTGACAATTCTCGAATTCCATGTGCTAAAGTTCACAAACACAAAATTGTTTAGAGATATTAAGCTCGAAGTGTAGCTAAAGATCCTATCAACATACAACAACATTTTGCGGGACCAAGAAGCTTTGGACCCATCACACTCCACAAGAGTGCATTTACTCTCTACTATAATATTCACGCTTCCATATGTGAATAAATGCATTATGCCATGTCCTTTCTAATAGTTATAAAAAATACAAAAGATGAAGGGAAAGATTTACAAAATAAAATTTGTATTTTATTAAAGTTC
>SNQJ01S0145223.1:0-13690 GCA_010110895.2 Picea sitchensis
CGAAAATAGGGTCTGATTCGAGAATACTGAAGACCCACCTGGACCAAGGGTTCCTAAACAACCCACTCCAAATGCGATTGTTTTGGATGGTGTCGATGACGAGAAATCAACCGAACAAGAAGGTTATTACTTACCTGATGAATGCTCCAAGACAATGCAGATGGACAGATGTGAGGCGTCCATGTACATATATGAAGGGGGCGACAACGATCCCAACTTGCAAGAAAATTTCGCCCAGACAAGAGGATTTGTTAATAGACCAAAGATTAAAGGCGATTCCAAAAAAGAAAAAGAAAAGGAAAAATTCAGTGAAAAAGTGTCGAATGAGAAGGTGACAGTTGGAACCATAATGCAACATGCAGTGCCAAGCTCAACCCAAATGACGTACAATGTTGTGGAGGACTTAAGTAAGTTAAGGATAAACTTTCCTTTTACAGAAGTGATGAAGATTCCTCAATAGAGGAAGAATATCTTGAAGTCGTTAAATGATCCGTCGGAAAGAAAGGAAGTTATTGTTACCACTCCAAAATAGAACCAGAGCCCATTGACTGCTAAGCTGAGAGGTAAAATTCCACCCTTATACATCTCAATTGAAAACCATGATGTTGAATTACATAACTATTTAGTTGATATTGGTGCGACAAATAATATAATGCCACTCGTGGTCATGAAAGCATTAGGCATGAGTTGCACTAAATATTATGAAACTGGTGAGAGCATATATGACATTGATTCAAGAAAAGTGTTGGCATACAGAGAAATCAGGATTTCTATGCATGGATTACCGTAGCTCCCCATATCATCACGGTTTTTAATATTATTGTGGTAGATATGCCTCCATCAAATGGGGTTGTGATGTGAATAGATTGGAGCTCCATGATCGGTGGATATATAATGAACGATGGTAGTTGTATGATGCTACCAGGCAAGGAGGGAGAAATGATTAAAGTAGCCCGAGAGCCTAGAAAACCTTTCTACTTCAAGAAGAAGCATAATAAATTAATGGAAGACTACATAGACGTCGAGATAAGAAACTATGTTATCTTGGACATCGAGAAGAACGAAAACCTAGAACGAGTTCAAGACTTGGAGGTCCCAAAATGTGTATTTGAAGGTTACTAGAGAATGTCATTCAATGGGGCATGCTCTAAATCAGGGAATAGAGTTGGGATTGTTCTCATAATTCCAAATAAGATGACGCATCCTCACGCGGCAAGAATGGAGTTTCCATGCATGAATAACGAGGCAAAATATGAAGTTTTAATCCAGGGGATGATCCTCGTAGAAGGAATGAAAATAGAACATCTCATTGTGACTGTAGATTCAAAGTTGATCATCAACTAGGTTACCCAAAAATACAAAATAAAAAAGGAAAGACTTAAATTGTATTTCAAAAGAGTTAATGAATTGATGGAATCCTTCAGCTCTTTCAATATTTCTTTCATTCCAAGGGATAAGAACCATAAGGCCAATTCACTATATTTGGCAGCTTCATTATCAAATCCAGATGATATCCTGAGCAAAACATGTTTCCAGGTGGAAAGGGCCTTTAGGCCATCTGTGCCTGATAATATTGAGTGCTTGTAAGTGTTTGACAATGATGAACAATTGGAGAATTTTTTGTTAAACAATGATGAAGAAGAATATTATAAAGAGATTGACATCCCCAAAGACTGCATACAAGATGAATCATTGTTCACAAAAGACGATCATGCCAAGAATCTTTTTGAAGTAGCTTTAGTTCGAAAGGCGCAAGGGATAAGAAAATTCAATATCGGAACGAACCAGTCCTCAAAATATGTCGATTTGGGATTCAATTGCACCCCTGAATAAGTTGATAAATATGTCTCCTTATTCAAGGAATATATTGATGTGTTTGCCTGGACCTATGACGACTTAAAGGCTTATGACAAAATGATATTCCAACATGTCATTCCTTTGAGGGAAGAAGCCAAATTGGTGAAACAAAAAATAAGAATGATGGATCCCAAGTTGAAGCCTATGGTAAAAATTGAGTTGGAAAAGTTAAATAAAGTTGGGATAATCTATCCTATCAGACATTCAAACTGGGTTTCAAATCCAGTGATTGTTAGGAAAAAGACCGGGCAAATCCAAATGTGTGTCGACTTCAGAGATCTTAATAAAGAAAGAATAAAATATAACATTATGTTGCCCAACATGGAGTTTATATTACAACAAGTTAAGGGATCGACATGTATGTCTATGTTGGATGGTTTCTTTGGATATAATCAAGTTTTAGTGGTTGAGGAAGATAGAGAAAAAACAACATTTATCACATCATGGGAAACATATGCTTACGCTAGAATGCCCTTCGGCTTGAATAATGTTGGAGCTATGTTCCAAAGAGCCATGGACCATGTGTTCAACAGACTGATAGGAAAGTTCATGGAAGACTACCAAGATGAATTGGCAGTGAATTCAAGCAAAAGGGAGGATCACATCCATCATTTAAGAAAAAAAATTGAAAGATGTAGATCATACAATGTCTCTCTCAACCCAAAGAAATGCTTGTTTGTTGTGATTGAAGGAAAGTTTTTGGACCACATTGTATGAAAGGAAGGGATTTAAATTGACCCGAAAAGAGTTAAAGAGATTAATTAACTCAACCCCCCAACATCAAAGAAGGGAGTCTAGTCAATATTCGGGAAAATTAATTTTGTTCGAAGATTTGTTCCTAATTACGCAAGCATCGTAAAACCCATCAATTTATTGTTGAAAAAAGAGCAGAGGTTCAAGTGGAAAGAAGATACTCAGGAAGCGTTCAAAAATATCAAGGGGCCCATCACCACCGCCCTCATCCTCATTAGTCCATATTTTCAAAAGGATTTCATTATCTATTCATTTTCTACAAAGGTAGTTGTCGTATCTGTCCTCACTCAGAAAATAACAATAGAGAAGAGCTCCCCGTAAGTTTTATGAGAAAAAATTTACACGACTATGAGTTGAGGTATTCAGAACTCTTGAAACGGGATTTGGCTCTCGTAAAATTTGTGGCACACTTTCAGACTTATATACTAAACTTTCATGTTATTTCCTACGTCTATCCCCCATCAAGATGCTCCTAAATCAATAGTTGAGGGAAGGAAAATGGGCCAACTGGTTAGCAAAAATTCAAGAGTGTGATATCAAGATCAAACCGTTGAAGGCAATAAAAGGACAAGGATTATGCAATCTTATGGCGAATAGGGACTCAGTTGATGGAATGATTTCAATCTCAGTCGGGGAACCTTTAGATGATTCAGAATGGTACAAAGATATCATATTTTATTTAAGATCTAGGAAATTCCTTGTTACAATGAGTTCCAAGGAGCGAAGGACACTCAATATGAAGGTGAACCAATATGTATTGATTGTTGATATACTTTTCAGAAGGAATTTTGATGGTATATTGTTGATATGCATCGATGAGAATCAAGCTCTAGCACTAATCAAATAATTCCATGAGGGAGTATGTGGTGGACACTTTGCACCCACTGCAACTTCTCACAAAATAATCATAGAAGGATTCTACTGGTCGTCAATCTTCAGGGAATAGTATGCCACAATAAGGAGATGTTTATCATGCCAGCAGTTCTCAAGAGAAATAAAGAAAGTTGCGATGCCTCTGCAGCCAATTGTGGTGGAAAAACCATTTTCCCAATGGGGACTTGATGGCGTTGGGCAAATTAATTCGAAATATAGCAAAGGGAACATTTACATTCTAACAACTACCAATTATTTCACAAAATGGCCAGAAGCAGTGGTGTTGAAGAAGGTCAACGTTGAAGAATTGATTGGATTCCTCAAAGACAACATTTTGTCAAGGTTTGGTGTTCCTGATAAATTTATCATAGACAACGATTCGATCTTCAATGGGTCAAAATTCACGAAATTTTGCAGACAATATGGGATCATTATGTGTCAATATTCGAATCATTATCCATAAGGAAATGGCCTTGCCAAATCCACGAACATAACACTTATGAAAATATTAAAGAAAATTATTGATGGAAACCAGAGAAATTGGCACCTGAAGTTGATAGAAGCATTATGGGCAAGCAGGAAAACCCCGAAATATAGTATCAGGATGACTTTGTATCTATTGGTCTATGGGAAAGAGGAAAAAATGCCAATTAACCTTGAGATTAACGCATTGATATTTGTGGTTAATATTGAATATACGGAAGACACTTATCCTACTCAGAAAATGATCAATCAATTGCTAAAGATGGAGGAGGAAAGAAGCAAAGCCCTGAACCAAAATTATCAGAGGTAGCAGATCGTAGAAAAATATTTTGATCAAAGAAAAATTGTGAAGAACTTTCAGAAGGGAGAACTAGTACTGCTTTGGAACAAAGCGAAGGAAAATTCATCCATGCACACAAAGTTTGAAGCACTCTGGATCAGACCTTATGTCGTCGAAAAGAAATTGGGATTCAAATCATATATGCTCCAAGATATGAAAGGAAAAAGGTTAATGTTGCATGTATACGTTCAACACATGAAAGGTTTCTTCTCCTAACACTTTTATTCTCATTGTACATAATTTTATTTCTAGTCTGTATATTCTTAATCTGACTCCATAGCCCAATGGGAAAAAGCACCTGGTCATGAGAGATTATGGATTCTTGAAAACCCACAGGGGGTCTTCATCCCACAGTTGGAGCATGTTGTTGAGTTCATTTCCTACTTCCAAAAATTTCCCTCCCCTTTTCTATTTTACCGGATTCGTTTCTCCCTTTCTTTGCCCCCTTCTACACTTACCTGTTGTTTCCCTCTTCTTTTTTCCCCCTATTACAATCCCTTTCTAGTTCTAACACTTAGTCGCATTTTAGACCATGGGTTCCCAGGTTGGAAGACTTACATTTTCTCACCTTCATCTACAAATTCACTTCACAAGTCCAACCGATTTCCGTGATGTTCCATACTTAGTCGATTTTACGATCGCGGGTTCCTGGGTTGACGGGATTCAGATTTCATGTTCCCGTGTTCCATGATATACATATTGCACCAAAGAGTTATGTGATCTACATTTTGATCCCAGAACTATTGAAGTTTAATTATTCCTACATGAATCCATCCAACCTCCGTGTCGTCCCACACTTAGCCAATTTCACGCCTCATACCATCACAGGCTCTCGGGTTCACGAGTTCTCGGGTTCACAAAAAATCTCAAGTCACATATTGCCCCCATCCCTCCCCGCCACCCTCGTGCCTTTCCCAAAGCACATTTATTATGATTTTAATGCTAATAGATTACCATACAGGTTCGAAGTGATGCTCATTAATAAGAGAAAGGATCGAGGAGACCTCCTATTAAAGCGCATTAAGAAGGATTTACGGAGGATTATATTATCTTCCACCAACATTCATCCCTAACATAATTTGGAGCAAGAGAACATTCTCATCGACTTATGGCAGCAAGTCGATGTTGAAATGTCAACAAGAAACATGTGTCTAATTTATTTTTCCCTTAAATAAATTGGACAATAAATATTGATCTATTATCTCATAATTACTTGAAATAATTAATTGAAATGGAAAATCAGTTAAATATAGGAAATTTGAGTTCAAAGGTTGGCTGGTAAGACATGGAGGTGACTTGAAGTTGTAACAGAGTTATAAGTGTAGGTATGAGAGTTGTGAAGTAGTTTAACTCAGTTAAGTGAGTTAAGCCCAGTTGTACTAGTTGTAACTAAACTTGCAATAGTGAAAGTTCAGTGAATTAATTATTAATTAATTGAAATCAGTGAACTCACATGCAACTGAAGATTCACCACGGTTAACTACATGCATGTCAGATCCAATGGAGACTTAGTTGAGATAACAGGTGAAAGGAACAGTTTGTCTATCAGTTGTGATTTGAGTGAAGTGCACTCATGCAATCACACATGCAGTGGATATTCTTATGAGCATGTGCAAACTAGGCAATTTGATTTCATTGTGAGATTTCTAATTGCAGAGATTGAGTAGAGGAGGCAGGCTATCTGGACACAGAAATTGGCACATGTATTTGCTGAATTTTTGTATGACAGTGTGAGACGATTGTATTGTACTAAGAGCTCTTGGATTAGAGTTTTGTATGATATTGTTTCATGATCCATGATATACATAATATATGATAGTGGGGTTTTTAGCTTTATGCTTTCCCAGAAAAAACTTTTTTGTTATGTGTTCTTGATATTTCACTTTGTGATTGTGGTTTAAATTCCCACAAGAATTTTAGTAGAAGCGATTTTGTATTTAACAGTGGCATATAATTGTTAGATCAGTAGAATCGCGGGAAATACATTAAGTGTATTGAAATTTCTACAATCAACAACAATTCTGTGAAGATACACTGAATATTTTCGGGTGCGAGGATCAGAGTTTTCACTAGTCCAGGGCATGTTCCTATTATTCATCCCCTTCTACCCAAAAGGAAATAATATAGACGTCTGGAATTGCGCACACAGGGTGTGTCCCGGAATTTTTTTATTGTAAGGATTTGTTCACCTGGTGCACTAAGAGATGCACTCCAAGATAATGGATCATCCAGTTGCGGGACCATTCCCCTATCTCTCTGTTACCTCAAGTTTTCCATAATATGTTGAGGCTTCCTGAGCCAACGCTCACCTTCAAAGGTGAATATTGCAGGGAGTTCTTAAAAATTTTGACAATGGATTCAACCTCTTACCTGAATTCCTAGAGAACCCAACAATTGTCTCTAAGGACATCACAATATTGAAGGTTGGTGTCATCATATCTCTTGTAGAATCCATGGGTTAGAATTTACATGAGATGGATGTAAATACCTCTTTTCTCAATGGAGTAATTGAGGAAGAGGTATACATAGAGAAACCTCAAGGTTTTGAGGTAAGCCCAAGAGAAACCCATGTATGCAGATTAAAGAAGGCCTTGTATGGACTCAAGCAAGCTCCTAGAGCTTGGTATGCATGAATTGACAATTACTTGACGAGACTTGGATTTTCCAAGGGTTATGTTGATCCAAACCCTTATTACAAGGTTGTGAATGATGCACCTATGATCCTACTACTATATGTTGATGATTTGTTTCTGACAGGTGCATCGCCTCTAATTATTCAGTGTAAGAGGGAGTTAGCTTATGAATTTGATATGAAGGATCTCGGTCTCATGCATTATTATTTGGGACTAGAAGTATAGCAGAAGCGTGGTGAAATCTTCCTAGGGAAAGGGAAGTATGGTGTAAATATTCTTGAGAAGTTTGGGATGATGTATTGCAAATCCATGGAAAATCCCATGGTGATAGATATGAGGAAGTTAAGGGAGTCTAATTTTGATCCAGTAGACTCGTCCTTGTATCGGTAGTTGATTGGCTCATTGATTTATTTGGTTAATTCCAGGCCAAACATTTGCTTTGTTGTGAACATATTGAGCCAGTTCCAAGTGGAACCTAGACATGAGCATTGGATAGTTTCAAAGCACATTTTGAAATATCTTCGTGGGACGCTAAATTATGGTTTGAGATATTTCTCAAACAATGATGTACAACTGCATGGATTTACTGATTCAGATTGGGAAAGGAGTGCAGATAACAGAAAGAGTACTTCTAGTATATGTTTCAGTTTGGACTCTACTAGGATATAATGGGTGAGTAAGAAACGAAATTCTATTTCACTCAACACTACAGAAGCAGAGTATATTGCATCTTGTGATGCTTGCACAAAAGCAGTATGGCTTCGTAAGTTATTTTTTAGACTATTTGATCAAGTGATGGATTCGACTGTGATATATTGTGATAATCAAAGTGTGTGAAGCTTTCAAAGAACCCCGTGTTCCATGACAGATCGAAGCACATTGAGATCAAGTACTATTTTATCCATGATAAAGTCCAGAAGGGAGAAGTGATTCTCCAGTACATATCCACCGATGATCATACAACTTATATTTTGACGAAGCTTCTGCCCAAGATAAAGTTTTCATACTTGAAGGAAAAGCTGGGACTCGTGGATACTTCTCCTTGATTGGGAGGGAGTGATGATATATGACATCATGGATAGCCAATGTGTTGGTGGACATACATTCTCCAGGTGGAGAATTGTCCAGGTTGATAGATTGTTGGTGGAAAAACATTCTCCCTATGGAGGATGGTCCATGTTAACAGATTGTTGGTGGATAGACATTCTCCCTATGAAGGATGGTCCAAGTTGACATATTTTTTATGTACCATGGACAACTATTCTCCTAGGGAATTTCCCAGACAGGTAGAATGGTCCAGGACAGTTATTCTTCTAGGACGTATGTCTGAATTAGAAGAATGGTCTATCTCCTTGAGTTCACAGTAGTGACCAGAGTGGGGAGATTGGTACAGGACAAACATTTCCCTAAGTTCACAGTAGTGGCCAGAGGGGGAAAATGGTCTAGGACAGTGATTCTTCTAGGACATATGTCCGGATTAGAAGAATGGTCCTTGTAGCCCAAGGTGTGGCTTTCAACATCTGGGAGGACATTAATTATTCTAGGACGTATGTCCGGATTAGGAGAATGGTCATTGTAGTCCATTGTGTGGCTTTCAACATCTGGGAGGACAATCATTATTCTAGGATGTATGTTCGGATTATAAGAATGGATCATGTATTGTTATGTTGAGTGAGTGACTTATACGAGACACTATGTTGAGTGCGTTGAGTCCAACACATGACTTATTCAACACCATGCCTGATTACTCAGATGGAGTATGGCCTCGAGAGATGATGCAGATGATTATATGATTTGATTCCAGGAGACTGGTACTGCATGGTGATAGCCTGTATAGCTATTAGTTGATTGTAGTGGAGACTATGTGTCTCTGGACAATACCTATGTGCTATTGTAGTGGATGTGTTCCACTGGTAGTGATTGTATGTCACCAGATAATAGTTTTTCACTACTAGGAGTGGTTGTGTACCACTGGATAGCAGTTGTGTGTTTCTATGGATCGACATTGATGTGATCTATTAGATATCATTGTAGTAACTATGTGCTACTACTTGATTTCCACGGAGACTACTAGTAGTGTTGGAGGTGATTGTCAGCGAGATGGACAATGATGATGATGCTCATGACTTGATCTGCGTGATCATGAGATAGCTTTTGTGGCTATGATGATTCTACCTATAAAATGGTCTGCAAGACTATGTGAGCCTTACCCATATCATGTGAAATGGATGGATGTGTTTGAGACCATTACAGTTAATACCTCCCTAGATAGGAGGGAGTGTTGATATTATGGTAGTTGCGAGAGGTATTAACCTCCATATGTAACCTTTGGGTAGAATAGAATATTTTGAAAACAAGAGAAACCATAAACAAATGTGTAAAAACCCTAGAAGACAAGTCGGATCAATATAATAAATTATAATAAAGTATTACCCTCCAGAAAGAGAAGTTGGCCTAGACAAGTGACAAAGATCACTATAAATAGATGGTGCTTGAGCTCATTTTTACTCACTCACTTCACTCACTCTCTCAAGCATAGCACAAGTTTGGAGTTGCAACTACAAGAATGGAAGGTGGATCTTCTAGGGTGATTCTCGGTCTCTCTCTCTAGCGTTATCTAGCCTAAGATATGGGCCCTACCTTCTAGTATCTCTTGGTGGTATTCTTGGTGACATTCTTGGTGTTATTTTGATATTCTTGTTGGTATTATTGGTAAGTGTAACTGCAACTGTTGCAATCGAGTATTTTTCTTTCTCTGTGGTTTTGGGACTTTCTTTTTGGTGCGCTATCTTTGGAGAAAAGATATGCTCTCTTGGTTATCTGTTGGTTCTAGTGTTGCTTCTTGAATCATTCTCTCTAGCAAAGGCTATGGTGCTCGGGGGTAGCTACGTTCCTATGGTTGGGAGACAATATTGTGATATTGTCTATGGTAAAATGAGCACATCAAATATTTTAGCAACATGATACCCATTATTATAAGCAAATTCAACTAGATGAAGATAGTCTTCCCACTTGTAGATCTTAGCCATGCTGGCTTCCTTTTGAGTTAGCTTCACGAGAATAAAATGGGTATCCTTTGTTTATTTATCCACCACTACCACAATGGAATCATGTTGCTTCATTGTTCTGGGCAGCTTGGTAATGAAATCTATTGAAACAACTTCCCATTTACACTCAAGAATGGGAAATGGTTGTAGCAATCCAATTGGATGTCTATGGGGGATAAATTGTAGTTATGTTGTGAAAGTTGACATTGAGAATCTTGTAGATCCCAACATTGAGATATTCTTATCCAATATGTGTTGGAGCCTGGAAAGAGGTGTGATAGTCGGAGGGACTACATTACAAAGAAGGGGATCCACTCTTTGGTTTGTGTAGGCTAAAGGGGGAAAATAGTTGGTGATTGGGATGGTTGCAAGTGTGAATAGGATATGAAATTAGTGGGGATTTGGTTTAGAGGGAGAGTGCTTGTTAGTCCTTATGGACTCATAGCCCCATCTCGGGGGTGACCTATTGTAGAAATACTTGGTGCAACAAATCCTATAGTTGGGATGGACATCCCACATCTACAACCAATTGTTGTACATTCTTTACGAAAAATAAGTGTTGTTTATATGTGCTTTTACATTGTTTCATGTTATTCCTCTTATGAGTTTAATGGTCGATGTATTTAATGTATAGTTGTCCATTTATAGTCTGAATGTTATCATAAATTATGTATGAGTCTGCATTTCATTTTCATATGTAATTGCATCATGATAGGACATAATTCATATTGGTATTTGATTTGTGGGCATGTGATATGAATGGGTGAATTGAAGGAAATTGGTGAAAATTTCTAGTGCCCCCTCCATCCTAGCAGGCACAGGGGTGGTCTAGTACATAACAAAGATCTGTAACACACCTTAGACTCACTTCTAGGAATATGTCACTGCAATTCAACCTTTGTATATATTGTATTTTTAAAATTATTTGGCCTCATTCATAAATACTCTAATACCATGAATAATTATTTCCAATAGGGATATGATACCGACTATAATAATATTCCCTACATATGATAACCTTATGTAGTCCAAATAATATGAAGTCTCATGCATAACACATAATGATCGTATATAGAAATGTACACATGCACAACATAATAGAATTCAACATACAAAAAAGACATATTATACACACTATAAAAGCATATAAAAATAACACTTATCTTTTTATAAAATCACCAACTGGTTGCAGACCTTAGGCATTCCACCCAACCATAGACAACATTATTCTATCTCTCTCAATAGTAGGTCATCCCCAATATAGGGCCATGACTCCACCAAGAAAAAGGCTACCTAAGCCAACTAGGTCTCACAACAACACAAACAATGTCTAGGCCAAGGTACGAAAACCCTACAACAATTCCAATTGATAGTCTCACATTACCCTAAGCCTGCACAACCCAAGGAAGTTTACCCCCTTCTCTACACTATAGTCCTCAAGTTGTCCCTCTTCCCTTCCAAGGCTCTAACATAGGACGACCATGAAGTCTTAGAGTTGTGGCTTCAAGAAATCTGGATGCAATGATGGAATCTATAGGCACCCTCCAGGGCTCACACATTGGTAAATATTATCCACCCAATTCCCCCTCCAAGGCTCGGTCCTTCTCCAAGGAAACCCAAGGAGAATTGGTAATAAAATCCTACATAGCATTCACAAGGTTCATAGGCAACAGGGTTACAATGGATTACATAAGCTCACACCCAACATACCCAGACCAAAATAGCAAAGTACAATGATTAGAATGTAATGAATGAATTTTCCACTAAGTGCCAACATTATATATGAATGTTCCCTTTTTGACAAGTGGCAATCAAAGAAATACTCTCCCACAACTTGGGAAATTGTTTCCCCTCCTTAGGAAACTTAGGATAAAATCATGACATAAGACTTAGGCTTAGGACTTAAGAATATAATAGTATATTCCTTGACTTAGCCCCTTTCCATAAGCCCTTAGCCCCCTTTCCCTCTTGTGGAGTCTTAGCCCCCCATACTCTTTTGTCTAACTTGGTATGCAGTCGTGATGTATTTTTATTAATATATATATATATATATATATATATATATATATATATATATATATATATATGAGTGTGATTAAAATGTACAATGCTAGGGTCTATGGCCTTTTAGCATACAAGCTCTCTAACATAATGTCACATAAGCACTCTGGCCCAAAACATGCATACATACACATTTCATCCCAAAACATACTAGCTCACTAGCTTATAAAACATATCCACATGCACATTTACAATTGAGGTCAAATTGGGGGTGTTACATTCCCCTCCCCCTTATTTTTTCACTTTCCTCAATGCATCATATACAAAGGGGAAACTTCCAAGTCCAACTGGTGTGCATATTGGATAGGAAGGTCAAAGTGCTCAGCACCTGAGCCATCGACGTGGTAAAGGTCGAGTGGACCTTCTATGGTCCTGAAGATGTTACATGGGAGCATGAGGATGCCATGTGGGAGGAGTAACCACAAATTTTTGAAGTTATTTCAGGATTTTGATCATACATTTGTATATAATGTGCATTGAGAACAATGAAAAAATAAGGGGGGGGAATGTAATACCCCCAGTTTGACTCGAGTTGTAAATGTATATGTATATATGTTTTATATAGGATGGTGAGGCAATAGGTTTTATTGGGTTGGAGTGCATGTTTATGTATGTTTTGGGCTAGAGTGTCTGTGTGATATTAGGTTGGAGAGTTTGTATGTTAAAAGGCCATTGAGTCTAGCATTGTACATTGTAATCACACTCATATATATTAATCAAATACATCACAATTGCAAACCAAGTCAGATAAAAAGATTGTGGAGGGCTAAGATTCCAGTAGATGGAAAGGGGAATAATGGATTAAGGAAAGGGGCTAAGCCAAATATATTAAATTAATCCTAAATCCTAAGCCTAAGTCTTATGTCATGATTTAGTCCTAAGTTCCTAAGTGATGGGATGAATTCTCGAGTGGTGGGAGAGTGGTTCTTTGATTGCCACTTGTAAAAAAGGAAGCATGCATATATAAAGTTTGGGATTAATGAGAAATTCATTCATTCCAATCATTATGATCATTTTGCTTTTCTATTTTGGTTTGGGTATGTTGGGTGTGAGCTTAGGGAAGCCACTGTAACCCTGTTTCTTGTGAACCTTGTGAATTCTATGTGGGATTATGTTGTCAGTTCTCCTTGGTTTTCCTTGGGGAAGGCTAGATTCCTAGAGGGGGAATTGGGTGGGTAGGAATGCCCAATGTGTGAGGCTTGGAGGGTTCCTGGAGACTCCATTATTACAGTTGGAGTTCCTGGATCCATAGCTCTGAGACTTCCTAGCCAACCTGTGCTTGAGCTCTGAAAGGGAAGTGGGACAACTTGAGGGATTGTGGTGTAGAGAAGGGGGTACACTTCCTTGGGTTATGCAGGCTGAGGAAAATGAGAGAATGTTAGTTGGAATTGTTGTATGAGTTTGGTACCTTGGCTTAGAAACCATTTTTGTTGTTGTGAGACCTAGTTGGCTTAGGTAGCCTTTTTCCCTAGTGGAGTGATAGCCCCAGCTCGAGGGTGACCTGCTATTGAGAGAGATAAAACATTAGTGTCTATGGCTAGGTGGAATTTATGAGGTCTCCAACCAATTGGTCATTTTATAAAAAGATATGTGTTCTTATTATATGATTTTATGATATGTATAATATGTCTTTTTATATGTTG
>SNQJ01S0145224.1:0-24165 GCA_010110895.2 Picea sitchensis
TCTCCATTCTTGATTCACCTTCCTTGTGTCCTCATTATGAATTTCATGGGATGCATTTTCACTTTCAGGTGTCTTCTCTATTACGAAATTTTTCAATACTTCCATGATATCCCCTTTTAAACCCTCCATCATCTCTTGTAGTTAATCTTTTGTAACTATCTTCTTTTGTAAATAATTTATTTCCCTACGCATTTCTTCACCTTCATCAAGAGTCCAAGTAGTATTTTTTGGAGGCTTAGTTGGTATAGAAGTTCCCTTTTTGGGTGGCATGTTGGCCAAGTATCACTTTTGAACCTTGATTTTGAGGTGGTTCTACTAGACAATATTTCTTCTGTTGTATCTCTCATGTTTCGGCCCTTCTGGGTATGAAACTTTCTTTTATGTAGTTCTATGATATTTCTTCTCTGCAATTCCACAAGTCTGATCAAAATTGGATGTGCCAAGTGGAATTTACGGTAACTTCCCCACAACTTGTTGATTTTTGGCCTTTCCAGGAGGTCTCCCTTGTATAGCATGTCCCGCACAAAATAATTGATATAAAACTTTGAAACTCGCACCCAAAATACTACAGACTGTCCATGATCCAATGAAACCAGTCCCACTCAATTTGGATACTCTAGGAAGAAGTTATGATTGTTTTACCTAGAACACCTTCTTTAGACTAGTCAATAGGACTAGTCAGATACCCTATCTTACACAGGGTGTATCTACAAATTTAAGATGACCCAGAAGCTGAACAAAATAATTGATATAAAACTTTGGAACTCGCACCCAAAATACTATTGCACTGGGTCTCATGATCCAATGAAACCAAAATTCCATCAATTTGGATACTCTAGGGAAGAAGTTATGATTGTTTTACCTTAGAACACCTTCTTTAGACTAGTCAATAGGACTACTGACACCCTATCTTCCACAGGTGTATCTACAAATTTAAGATGACCTGTAAGCTGAAATTTTACCACGATACCTTTAGTCACTTCTCAATTCAGTCTCTTTGAGCTCCATTCAAACATTATAGAAAAAAAATTTATAGCTAAAATTACAAGATGACTCATTTAAAACTAAATTCAAGATGATTCAAAAACCCTATCTTGTACAAGTTGTACAAGTCTAAAAGTATAAGGGTCTTCAGAGATGAATTTTGAACCCAACATACCTTGGATCGGTCTTTAATAAATATCCTCCAACTGTTCCTTCCAAATTTTGTAGAAAAGAAGTTATAGTGAAAATTCAAGGTGTCTTAGATGTAGCAACGAAACCCCTAAGACCTTGAGCTTTGAAACCATTTGTTAAGAACCCAATATCAATATAGCATAGAAAACCCCAGTACTCAACTTGAAAAGAGATAATTTCATATAATAAGCCTCTTCAAGGGGGCAACCTCCTTACCCCACTTAAAATGTTCAAGTACAAGATGATTCAGTAAGAATGAAAATGTCCTTGGTATATATAGGGAGACTAGGAGGTATAATTACAACTAATGGCCTAAAGCCGACATAAATAAATAACATTACTAATACAATATGCCCCAATTAAGGGGTAATGAGGCAATATTAGGGCTTAACAGCAAATACAGATGGCATATTCAAGTATCGCAGCTTTATGGTTTAACAAAATTCTTATGGGGTATTGCAGTGGTAATCAAAGCTATGACTAGACTAGGTTCGTGTGGCATATGAACTAGGATTGCATCTAAATTCGCTCTCCCTCCAACCACAAAGGGGTCCCCATCATAGTTAATTATTTTCATTAATAGTTGTGTGGCTCTTCTGATCCTACGTTGCTGAGTAAGAAATTATGCATCACACAACACTTAAACATAAAAATTAAATACATGTCGCAGCGCAAAAATGCACTCTTCAACTTTATTAACTGAATTCACAAAGATTGCAAAAAAACTCAAATCTAACTACTATACATGCTCCTTTGGACTAGAAAAATAGTCCTTTAGCTCAGTTCTGACACATATAGGGTTTTAGCTGAGCACCATTCACCCATCCTAGCTACAACATACCATCCAGTTGTGTGAGTATGACATCTCCAGAAGGTTGGATCTCCACAACTATAAATGGTCCCAACCAATGCATGCACAACTTTCTTGGTGGATGTTTCTGGTGTCGACTATCATAAAGTAGGACATTATCTCCTTGCACGAATGATTTGGTATTAATGTGTTTGTCATGTCAATATTTATGCCTTGCTTTCTCAACCGACTGATGGAAGTCTACTAAAAACCTGGTCTCTTCAAGTTCTTTCAATTCCATGAGCCTCTACGCAACTGTTTCATCCTCTGACATGTGTGTAATCTGCGCAATATATAAAATCAAAGTAATGAATTCTATAGGCACCACAACCTCTTTCCCATAAACTAGCTGAAATGGAGTTTATGTAAGCCCATAAACCTGTTGGGACTCTGTCAGCCCAATCCTCCTTATTTGTACAACAAACCTTCGTTAATATGCTCTCCAAAATCTCTTTAAACGCATCTATTGTTGCATTGGCTTGCGGATGGTAGTCTTATGATGTTGGATCAAGAACTCTGCTATAATATTTTCTATTGTACTATTGATGACCTCCCTGATCACTAGTCACACTCCTAGGACATCCAAATTGAGTGATAATATTTTCAAAAATGAACCTAGCAGCAGTATCGGTCAAACAATCCTAAACAACCGTTACCTCAGCCCAACGTGGAAGGTAATCAGTTGTGGTAATAATATACCTAGCCTTTGAATGCTTAGTGGTGGGGTTGATCTACCCAATCAAGTCAACCACACATTTCTCAAATGCTTGTAGAGCTCTAACTGGCTGAAGAGGCAATTCATCTCGTCATGATGGCTTACCCACTCTTTGAAAAACGTTGCAAGATCTAGCATATTCCTTTTCATCCTTGAAGAGTGTGGCCCACCATAGTCCATCTTGGAGGACTTTCTGCGCAGTGGAATTTCCCCCAACATGACCTCTTGCAACTCCACTGTGGCACTCCCACAGTATGTCATGTCTTTCATGATGTAAAACACATCTCTTGAGGATGATATCTAGTCCCAACTTATACAATTGGCCCACAATCAATTGGTAGTCTGTTGCTCTAACCACCATGTGATATTTCTAAGTTGTGGAGTATGTTTCTGGGCATGCCCCTGTAATTTAGAAGATTGTTATGTCGTCCATGTATTATGGTAGACCCTCAACCCAGAATAGGTCTGCATCTGGTAGTTTATCATCGACTACTCCGCCATTTTCTCCTGACTCTAATCTAGACAGGTGATTAGGCCCCACATTGCATATTCCAGGCTTAATGATCACTTCAAATGAAAATTCCTAAAACAATAATAACCATCGACAAATTACTCCTTCCAAAACATGTTTGTTAACTAGATATTTTAATGCAGAATGATCAGTAAAGAATTTAAAATGAGAACCTAACAAATAATGTTTAAACTTCTGCAGAGCGTAAATCATATCTAAACCCTCCCTTTCTGTGGTTGTATAGTTGCACTCATATTGTGACAACTTCCTGCTAAAAAAATAGATAGGATGATCCATGGCTCCATATCCTGGTTGCGCTAAGATGGCTCCCAAGGAAATACTTGATTCATCTATGTGCACATGAAATTCATTTTCCTAATTTTGACATATCAGAATAGGTGTTCTGTTGATATTTTCCTTTAGGATATCGAACGCTTTATCACACTCTGGGGTCCACTGGAACACTTTGTACTTCTTTAGTATATTTTCCATAGGTGCAATGATGGTTTCATATCTTCTGATAAACCTGCGATAGTACCCTCTATTCCCCAGCGTGGAGCTCAACTGCTTAACATTCGTAGGTGTCGGCATGTTCACAATAACCGCAAATTTGGCTGGGCTTACCAGTACTCCTTCTTGGAATACTATGTGGCCTAACAAATTTCCATGTGGCACACAAAAGATACACTTTTTGAGGTTCAATGATATCTGCAATTCTCTACATCTATCAAACATCAAATGTAGTAGCGCTACATGTTCCTTGAGAAGACTGTATATTGTCCAATCATCCATATAAACTTCTATAAACTTGTGGATAAATTCTCGGAAAGATGCTATTAAAATCTGGGGGAAAAATGCAAGGGCGTTCTTTAGGCCGAAGGGCATCACATTATATGCAAATGACCCCCATTATGTTATGAATGTGGTCTTCTTTTTTTCTTCTTCAACAATCCTTACTTGGTGATACCCCAAAAATCCATCTGTAAATGAGTAGGATTATTTACCCACAACATGTTCTAGCACCTCATCAGTAAAAGGTGTTGGGAAAAGGTCATGCACACAGGAAGAATTAAGGATTATGTAGTCTACACAGACCCTAATTTCCTATGTACCTTTCTTTCTCTGGATGACTATTGGGCTAACCCATTCTGCTTCTTCCACTGCAAATATAAGTCCAACTTCCAACATCTTTTCTATTTCCCTCTTAACCTTCTCTTTCAATTTTGGGTCAAGGCAATATGGTATATGCCTTACAGCCTTTGATCATGGTTTAGTTCAATATTCATCTCTCCCATAGCTCCTTTAATCCATTTTAGCTCTGAAAATGTCTTTGGGAACAAGTCCTCATACTCTCGCAACATGTTATGTATTTCTTTCCTAGTTTGCTCATCCTAGTAATCTCCTACCATATCTATCTTAGGTTTCTCTTTGGTCCCTATATTGACTTTGTACAACTTCAATGGATAATTATAAGAACCATCAGTCTGGTTGGGTATAATGTTCTGGATTTCTCTGCTTCCTTTTGTTTCCTTAATGGCTAAGTTTCTCAATTCTTCTAAATCATCTGGGCTTTCCAAATCCTTCTCAATTTTATAGTATTCTAAAGGTCTCTCATCCAGGATTAGGTGAAGGTTAGATTGAAGTTCTTGGCTATGCTTTGCACATACCACTAGGTCTGATTTCCGTTTACCAGTATCTGTAAAAATGAATTCTTTAATTATTTGTAGGACTACTTTAAGCTCAGGGTACCTACTTGTAAATGAGAAGTCCTTGCAAAAGTTATCTGTCAACATTTGTCAGTCGGTGGTCTGTCTTCTGGTTTCTTCATGCATGTACCAAATTTTCAGAATTGGACCTAGTGAATGGGGAAATACTTGAACCTGAAAGCGAGATGGCATTTCCACAACTTGCCATTGTCTCACACATTTTTCAATATGTGTTTTAGGATCAGAATTTCCATTGAACAGTTGCAAAATTTGGAAATCCATTTGCATATCCGATTCTAGTTGTTCCTTATCTTGAAATATATATTGGATAGCTTGTTTCACATCTTCCCATTTCTCAACTAAGGCTTTGTGATTATTTCAGCATCTAGAAAGGGTGTCCTGGAGGGATAAATCCAACACTGAGATCCTTTGATCCTTCGCTATATTTTCTTCCATGTTGACTAGAAAACTATCAAGTCCTGAGGTACCATCATATATTGGGTGTTGTCTGACCTCATTTCCCACCCATCTAGTTTCTTTGAAAGTTGTGCATGTTCTTGAAAATATTTCATATGAACCTTGCTACCAACTATCAAATGCCATTACTGAATCTTCGTATGTTGATTGTATGCTCCTCCAACTTACTGATTCATCAGTAGTAGGATTTATGTAGTCTTCTCTTGTTCCTGTTGTTATAGTGTACAACTGATCCAAGTCTTCTCCCTCCATATTTTTGTTTGTTGGCTCTGTGTATCGAGGACCTACATACAGATCCAAGGGTTGAACTACTTTTATTCCATTTGCCTCAAATGTCATAGTGTCTTTCTTTAGGTCAATTACCACATAATTGTCATAATCCCAATCAATACCAAGTAGTGTAGGATAAGGTTCCTTATCCCCCATGATTTTGATCACCTCAAAATCATCTACTGTATTTACTCCCGCAACATCTATTTCCACACTCTCCAGTCTTCCTATTGGGAAAATACAATATTGATTAGTCATTCTTAGCTGGATTGGGGAATATGTCAACTAGGTTTTCCTAAAGATTCCCAAGTCTTTTTAGGCAGTATATTGACATCAAATCCTAGATCTAGCATGACATCCTTAATGTCAAATTCATCTAGTTGGGTTGATAATATAAAATCTTTTCCAATTTATACTTTCCTTCTCTGTACTCTCTAAATATTCTTCTCAGGAATATTAGTCCTTATTTGTTTTTCTGGAGGTTCTTCATTCCCTAGAACTAGGTATAGTGCATTGCAAAACTTCTCTGTCAACTAGTCATTCCCAAGAATATCATAAAATAACTGAAACCAAAGGTCGACTACATTTTGTGGCTTCTCAGGTTGTCTCATCGGGACTACAGGGTTTCTGGGTGCAAGGGGTGAAGCAGGGACTTCCGCAATATTAGGGTAAATGATAGGATGAGGGGGTTTCTCTTACATATTAGGGATAGGGATATTTTGAAATAATTCTATGGAATTTTTAAAGAATAGTTTATGCTTCAGAGGATCATACATGTCCTCCTTGGGAACTTCTTTCTGGATCTAAAGTAAGTTGTCAACATCTATGCCATTCTTTTCCCCTCCTCGAGTAAAAATATTAAGGTTGGGAAGTTGTCCTTTAATAAATATATTTATCTTTGAACTGATGAGGTTAGTTCCTCATTGACGTACCTGATCTTCCTATTTTGCAATTATTTCTGGGCAGTCTTTAGTTGCGTACCCATTGGTTCTGTTGTGAAAGCACCAAGGCCACCTCGGACGAGGACAATATCTAGCCATGTGGCCTTGCTCATCACAATTGTACTATCTACTTGGTCCTCTTCCTTTGGTTCTTCCTCCTCTAAACTCTCCTCCAGCTCTAGCTCCACGACATTTGCCTGGTCCCTGAGGGGTTTCATTCACCCTGAATGATGTTCAGTCCAGTCTGTCTGCAAGTGCATCCAACGCTCTAAAATGATTGGTAGCATGTGTGGTAGATGCACAAAACTCACAATGCATAGTATTATATATTGTTGAATACTTTTGAATAATGGGGCATTGTCTTGGCACATGCCCATGGGTTCGAAAAATCTCGCAATACTCAACTGATGGAAGTTCTTGATTACCTGGAAAATCATGATATGGGGTTTGTGTATGGAATGGTAAATTTTCGGATACTTGAGAAACTCATCCCATGGGTCTTGGTGAGGGTCCCATAGGATTTTGAGGAGGTCCCATTCCCCTCATTTGTGGACATTCATTCACTAGATGTCCTTATGTGTAACATCTGGTACACCAGACTTGCGGTTGTCCTGGTCTAGCTATCATCAATTCTTGAATATTCCCTATAAGCACTAATATGTACCCTTGTATTTGAACCAAATTTGCATCTGTTGGGGGTCTGGTCACTCTCAGACTCCCTGAATATCCTTCCATGGCTTCAATATTCATTGATTGTTCCAAGCCATCTATCAAAGTGGTTATATGTTGTTGCGTTAATAGAATCCGTGTCAGAGGTAGTAATCCCTGGATATACCATTCTCTTTGATGTTCCCCATGAATTGGATGCGCTAACCTCCCTATAACATCTTTAAACTTTTAGATATATTCCCATGCTGATTCACCTTCCCTTTGTTCAATTTCATGCAACTCGGACAAAGCTTGTTGTTCTGACTGAGGTAGCTTAAAATCCCCTATGAAATTTGTCTATACCTGGTCAATTGTGAACTTTTGACCTTGCACTCCTGGTACTCTTGGCTCAATGGCCTTAATGTACCATTTGATAGCACATCCTCTCAAAGTAGTCTAGAAATCAACCAATTTATTCGCATCTAGAGTCCCTCTAGACCTCCAGATTGCTTCACATAAGAACCAATGTTGCTCAACATGTTAGTCTCCCTTACCCCAAAATTCTGGGTATCAAGCAATCGAACCTCCCACGTTACCATCCATTGTTGATCTCACTTATCCTACCAAAATAAAACCTAACATTCCTGGTTGCGATTTACCAGGGGATCCCAATATCCTCCCAGTATTCACACTTCTCGGTTGTGATTGACTAACTAACTGTAATGGAACAGGAATAGCATAAGAAGGTAGTATAGAATTTACCACTTATATAGAATACACTTGGAGTATGGGTGATTCGGGGTTAGTGCCACTGGCTTCAGGGCAGGTTTCTTTGATCTGGGGTTTCTCATTCTCATCCTCTAGAGTGGTCTCTTTAGCCAGACTCCCGATCTTTCCTGGCATCGGGGTTGAATCTTCTCTTTCTTCTTCAATATCCATATCATCTTCCTTGTTCCTCGCTTATACACCTTCTCCTTCTTGTCCACCCTCCTAGGGACTTCTTTCTCTCTGCGCTTCTCTCTCACTTAATCTTTGATGAGCTATTATTTCCTATCTTCTCATCATTCACAACTCTTCCATCTATCCTTCCTCTACTTATCCTGGTCCAACTTCTTTCCACAACTTCTCAGACTGTTTTAATGCTTTCTTTATCTTACCGCAACACCACTTCTCAACTACGGTGGCTCTTTTCAAGGCTTTCTCATCTCTTGAATCCATTTTTTGTTGCTCTGTTGGCATAGGGTCAGACCCAGGGTTCACCTCCAAGAGAACACCAACAAGCCCTAACTACTGGCCCTTTCAGCAACACATGCGAAGCAGATGCAATCTCGCCTGAAGCAGTTATGAGGGGGTTGTAGGACAGGGATGTCTAGAAGAACATCACATCATTCATATATCACTTATTAACTTAGATATATCTTGCACATCTACTTATCAGATATAAAATAGTAATGCAATCATAGTATATAAATGACAAAGATAAAATACCAATCACACACAACACAAAATATACGTGGTTCACCCTCTCTCTAGGGCTACGTCCACAGAACTATGCTATATTATATTAAGGTAAAGCGTACAGTTCTTGTCTGCACTCTTAGTTAGAATATATTCTTTCTTCTCCTCTCTTTTTCTCCCCTCCCTACGTACCCAGCTGTAGGATTGATCTTCGCACCGAGCTGAAGATCTTACAATACTAGAAGGCTCTCATACTTAGCACTTCTTTCTCGCACACTACTACTTGCTTTATCACAAAACGACAAAGAAAAAAACAATAATCATAACACCAACCCATCCCAATTCCTTTAGACCTCTATTTATACATTACAATAGCTCACCGTCATCCTTAGGTCGAAACCTAGGTGTCCAAAACCCTATATACCAAAACCCTAGGTGTCTAAAACCCTAGGTCAACTTGACCCATATTTTTAGGGCTTCACCAACCTGTCTTTCCTTCCTTCTTGTGCGGTGCTCCAAATAATACAATGGTGGATTTTCCCACTTGTTGAGTTATCCATGATCCTTCTTTATTGATTATCTATCATCCCCAATATCCTCGTTCA
This sequence comes from Picea sitchensis, assembly GCA_010110895.2. NCBI lineage: Eukaryota > Viridiplantae > Streptophyta > Pinopsida > Pinales > Pinaceae > Picea > Picea sitchensis. Next base: position 9,358 of record SNQJ01S0145224.1, read on the forward strand.
ACGACTTACTCTACTCCATCTTTTATGCTCTTTTGCTCACTTTGACCCAGTAACAGTCACTGTGTCTTCCACAAAGTTCACATTCTCACTTTTCTTACTTGATATTCGCATAATTCCATACCAGAGGCCAACAAGCCCCCAACACTCACCTATGACTCATCCTAAGGCACTTCAGATCTGAGCTTCCTATTTTACTTCGACTCCAGACTGCGTAGTACAACCTTTACTTTCTCCTCGATGCCTCCTATTTTTCCCTTGTGCAGACTATATTTTCTGTGTCTGGTACCTAGTTTCAACTACACCTGGTACCTAGAACCTTTTCTTCATGCTTTTACTGAGAGTTGTGAGGCAGCTGGTTGTTGTAGTACAACTTCAGTCGGCTCCCATTCACCAAACCTTCCTTCCATTCTCCATTCAACATCTTCAATTGTGTAGATACTCCCTCTGTAACATAAGTGATCTCGTATGTCCCTAGCCAATGAGTTATGAACTTCCTAGGATGTTTTATGAACTTGCTATCATATACCAGTACTAGATCACCTTGTTTGAATGCCTTCTTCTTGATATGTATGTCATGATAGGCCTTCTCTCTTTCCTTCTGAACCTGCTGATGGAATCYTGCAATGAATCTGTCTTCCTCCAATTCAACCAACTATGCAAGCCTCTCTTGAACAACGCCAGGGTCATCCATATCTGTAAAGGCRACAATTCTTAGGCTTGGTACCAGATATTCCATTGGAACAACTTCGAGACAATAAACCAACTTGAAGGGGGTATGCATTGTTAGCTTCTTGCAAGTGGTTCTATAGGCCCATAATATTGTTGTTACTCTTAAATCCCAATCATCCTTGTTCACATTGCAAATCTTGGTTAGTGTTGTTTCCAAAATCTTGTTGAATGCTTCAATTGTCCCATTTTCTTGTGGATGGTTAAGTGTGCTCTTCTGATGGTGGACTGCAAATTCTTCAGTCAGGGCTTCAACTTTCTTATTGATGAAATTTGTTCCTTGATCACTCATAAGGATCTTTGGGCATCCAAAACTAATTATGATGTTATCAAATATGAAGCATGCAGTTGTAGTTGCACTACAGTCCTTAACTGCTCTTGCTTCAACCCATCTATTCAAGTACTCTATCGCGGTAATTATGTACCTTGCTACTGTGCACTTTCCTGGTGGGTTTATAGGTCCCACGAAGTCAATGGCCCACTTTTTTAATGCTTGTAGGGTCATCTTCAGTGCTAGTGGAATTTCATCTCTTCTGGACCTTTAGTCAATGGTAGCAGCATCCCAATAATCTCCAACATTTGCAAACTTTGGTGTCTTCTCTGTTCCAATATTGACCTTCTTAATCTTGATCAGTTGTCCAATAAATGGTAGATCAATTCCTGGTCCTTCCACATCTCTCTGACCTTTTGTTTCCATGATGTTCACCTTCCTAGGATCATCATCTTCATCCGCATTAATGTTGTAACAACCTTGTATTTTATGGAGAAGCGTAGTCCATTCATCCTCTTCTTGTTCCAAAGGAAGGCTAGATGCCTCCTCGAATAATTTATGTCTCACAATCTGTAATACTTGATCTACTGTAGGAAATTGGCTTTCAAATAGGAATGTAGTTACAAAATTTTGAATCATACCTTCCCAATCCATACTGATGAGGTGCAACTCTGCTTGAAGGTACCAGTTGATAGGCATCATGTCCAGCATGTTAATGAATTTGTGCAGCCATTGTTCTTGAGGAATGTTGCTCCAAGCTTCCTCATAGCTTCGCACATGGTCCTTTGGGCAACTTCAACCTGTGTATCAAACTTTTCAACCTCCCACTTGTGTTGAGAACCACGTTTTCATTAGGGTACGACAGTGTAGTCATTCTATGATGCTATGTTTATGTGTCCCCCACCATCTTTCTAGTGTGGATTTCAAGGCCTCATCCATTGCCAATAATCTTTGTTGTATTGGTACACTTTATTCAAAGTACGACAAGAAGGTTTCTAAAGGATTCAGACCATCAAAGGTGGGTAAGTTGCTTACAGTTGTGCCAATCCAACAAACTTCTCTAGTTAATCTAGCACATCTTCTTGTAGATAATTCATACATATTATTTTGTCAGTTCTCCAATGATTCTTATGAGTTTGATGAACATCCACTATCACTTTTCTAGATTAAGTTCCTATCGGTTGTAGGATTAATGTAAGCATGTTGTCTGGTTGTTAGATTGTATATATTTTATAGTGCATATCCATGGTCTTCTTCTCTGATAGGTTTTGTGTACCATTGACCTTCATCTAGATATAAGGGTGCAATGAACCTAAGGCCATCTCTTTCAAAATTCATATGCATTTTCCTTAAATTAACCACAATGGAATTATTGAAAGCCCAATCAATTCCTAACAGCGTGGGTTAAGGACAACTATCATCAACTATTTCAATTACCTCAAAATCTGCAAACATTCTTACTTCATCGATGTCAACAGGGACATGTTCTAATCTGCCAAAAGGGATTATAGCTTGTTGATTAGACATCCTAAGCCCGATAGGGGAATATATCAACTTTGGTTTTCCCATCAGTTCCCAGGTTTGCTTCATCATGACATTGACCTCCAACCCTAAGTCGAGGACTACATAATCTATCTCATACTCTCCTATTTTAGCATTCAAATGTAATTCCTTATGTGTCCTTCTCTTCTTACCTATTTGGTGTACTTCTCTATTCAGTAAGGGTTCTATCTTTCCTAGATCATATTGTCTGATTAAATTTTGTAACTCTTGTACAATGCTTTCATCCTCAATCAACTTAATACAATTATATAAAAATTCCATGAGCTTTCTTACCTCTTTTCCTTCTTTTGGCGAAGCAGACTGATCAAATGTCAGAGGCATTCCATATTCTCTCACTTATGGTATTTTCTTTTATGAAGAGCCTTGGTCTCCTCTGAATTCTTTTCTGGCTTCCCCAAATATTTTTCTTTCTTTCTTTGCATCAAAGGTTTGGGTTTTCTCTGCAGCTTTCCTAATTCCTGAATCTTCGATAATCTTCCCTTGGGTTAGTATGAATTCTCATGTAACATTTACTCCTCTTGTTATAATAGTGACTCTAGATTCTTCTCCATGAGGCTCAACATATATCAGTTGCACTTGCGGGTTCTACTGAGGTCCTCGTCTTTCCTAAAAATTAGCTAGCAACACAAGACAATCTTCTATAACATGGTCAAATGAGCTGCAGTAGCTGCAAGTGGTACAAGGGTTCTGGAAATCCCTTGCAAGGTGTCCTGATTGTGTGCATTTATAATATATGATCTTTTCTCGGCCTCAACCCATTCCTCCTCCTCCTCCTCTTCCTTTGAATCCACCACGAGGATTGAAGTTGCCTCTCCCAGGAGAGTTATACTATGTAGTGTTTCCTTCTTGATGTACTTCACCTTGAATCTTATATATGTCTCTCGACCTTTCATGAATGAGATCGTACGCCTTGCAATCCCTATCATGATGTCCTATGCACTTACAAAATGTACAATAAAACTTTTTAGGTGTCTGAACATACTTTTGCATGTAGTAGCACTCACCAGGGAAATGTTTGTTTCTGCATAACTCGCACCAAGGTAAGGTGACTTGATTCAAAGGGATGGGAGCTCCAGAAGCCAAGTATTCATTGAACAGGGGACAATTTTCCTTTTCATGACCTTATGATATGCATTTGACACACCATATGTCTTCTCTTTTATCTTTTCCCTTATATTTATTCATATCTTCGACCTGTAGAGACAAACTAGTTAGTTGACTCAAGATCTGACTCATACCTCATCTAGATTCTCCCATAGAGATTGATTCTAACTTCATGGTGATCTCCAGTGCCTCAGACTATGAAGAAATCTTGTGTTGCATCAGGGGAAATCTGATGTGTGGTAAGAGGGAAACAATGAACCATTCTTTTTTCTGTTCATCTGGGATCTGAAAATTCAATCGGCATGTTAAGGTTTTGAATCTCTGATCAAATTCCCAAATAGGTTTGACCACCTTCTGCTTGATCTCTTTCAGCTCTGTGGTACATTGTGACTCTGACTTGGGTTTCTTTAACTCTGCAATTAGTGCATTCTTAATCTGATTCACTGGATTAGGCTGTGCAAGCCCTTGGACAAGCTTCATGTACTAGCTTGGTGCACGATCCCTTAGAGTGGTACTAAACTAGGTTCTTTTGACAGCTTCATCAGTGACATTTTTAATATTCCATACAGCTTCACATAGGAACCAATGTTGATCAGGATCTTCAGATCCATATCCCCTAAAGATAGGAAGCCTCATCTCATATGTCATAGATCTTCCTAGGGTTCCTGACTGAATATGTGGTGGAATACTATTAGCAATGCTCTGGACACTCTGGTGACTAGGATTACTCTGGTTTCTTAATACTACTAAATCAACAAGAGGGATAATAGTACTTACTGTGATGGTCTGCGTAGTTTCTGAACTTTCAGGTTCTTCCCAGCGAAGCTCTTCATCTTTTCCTTCCTCTGTCCCAGCAAGTTATGAATTCTCCTCATCTATCAGATCTGCCTCTTCTCCACCGTAGAAAACCTCCTCCCCACATTTCTGCTTAAACAGGTTCACAAGGTGAACTTCTCGAAACACTCTCCCATTGCGCATATGTCCATCTTTTGTGTCATTGTCGTTGTCTGAATTCTTAAAAATTATCCTTTCTAGATCCGACCAATCTAATGTATCTTCAAGATGTTCTTCTCATGCAATAACATCTTGAGTCTCAACTTCAGGAATTGTAAAAAATTTCCTCTAGGTCCCTTGAAGAAGTATCTCTCATCTTGGTTGTATGATTCTACTCTTTCAACAACAAAATATGTGATGTAACCTCCAATGGTGCTATCGAACCAATGATCTATTTCTCGTGATATGATGTTATCAACTCTTTTGACCTTCTTGATTAGCTCCTATGTCCAAACCACAGGAGGTCTAGATCATATCTCGAACTGGGTATCCACTAATCTATCTAGCCACTCATACAGCTCATGATGGATTCCCCCAAAGAAAATTTTGTGTATATCAGTAAATATATATTTCTCCAACTAATCTTCTGAACTAAGAATAGGGTTCTTGTTCTGGGATTCATCGAAGTCCTTTTCTTGATCCTCTATCCACTTTTGAGTCTTTGTGTTCAATGGAAACCACCTTGACATTCCCTCAAGAAGATTTTGGTCCCGACAATGAAACCATTTGTTGGCACAGGGGCAGACATAGAGTCCACCTCCAAGAGCACACCAATAAGCCCTAACTATTGGCCCTTTCGGAAAAACCTATGAAGCAGATGCAGTCTCACCTGAAGCAATTATGAGGGGGTTGCAAGATAGGGATGTCTACAACCAAAGGGAATATCAAGTGGATCTAACACAAGAACAACACAACTTTCATATATCACTTATCATCTTAGATCTATCCTGCACATCTACTTATTAGATCTAAAACTGTAATGCAATCATAGTATATCAATGACAGAGATAAAATACCAATCACACACAACACAAAATATAAATGGTTCACCCTCTCTCTAGGGCTACATCCACAAAACTGTGCTATAATATATTAATGTAAAGCATATAGTTCTTGTCTGCTCTCTTAGTTAGAAAATCTTCTTTCTTCTCCTCTCTTTTTCTCTCCTCCTTGTGCACCTAGCTGCAGGGTTGATCATCGCACCCAGCTGAAGATCTTACAATACCAAAAGGCTCTCGTACTCAACACTTCTTTCTCACACACTACTACTCTCTTTATCACACAATGACAAAGACAACAACAATAATTGTAACACCAACCCATCATAGGTCCTTTAGATCTCTATTTATGCATTACAATAGCTCACTGACATCCTTAGGCCAAAAACCTAGGTGTCCAAAACCCTAGATACCAAAACCCTAGGTGTCTAAAACCCTAGGTTAACTTGACCCATATTTTCAAGGCTTCGCCAGCCTATCTTTCCTTCCTTCTCGCGCACTACTCCAAAACATCCAACGGTGGATTTTACCACTTGTTGAGTTGTCCACAATCCTTCTTTATTGCTTATTTGTCACCCCCGATCTCCTTATTCAATGGCTTACTTCGCTCCGTCTTTTCTACTATTTTTCTCCCTTCGACCTAGTAACAATCATTGTGTCTTCCATGAAGTTTGCATTCTCCCTTTTCTTCCTTGATCTTCGCATACTTCCATACCCAAGGGCCAACATTCTCCCTCGTTTTTCAAATAACCCTCTCCCCTCTCTCAGGCCATGACTCCACCCCAAACTCACCCCACCCCAAGAGAGGGTGTTTATGTTGCCATCTCAATCGAGGACATAGTCAACATCCCCTCCTCCATCAAGAAAACCTTAATCCACAAAGGGATTTCTCTCAACAGTCTTCCCCTCACATATTTTTTGAAATCTTCTTCTGCCCATGAAAAATATTGGTGATTCTCAGCTGCAAACTCAATAATGTATCCCTCCAATGTTGTATTGACCCAGAAATCGATCGCTCGTGTTACTGGACGATCCAATTGATGAAGTTCTATGATATTTTATGTATCCCAAGAACAGGTCTTCTTGACTCGTTCTTGGAATTCTGGAGCTTCTTGGAGCCTATCTATCCAGTGGAAAAGTTCTTCTGGGAACTTAACCCAGAATATCTCGTACTGGTCACTCGATCTTTCTGAGTAAAAGACTACTGCATGTGTATCTTTCACATATTTTCTTCTTAGCTTCACTTCTTTCCATTTGAAGGCGTCACAATTTCTCTCCCACCAGTGGTGAATATCATATCTATGAATCTACAGAAGCATTCTCCCTACAGGTTCCCTTTTAACACGGTTCCGAGCAACGAAACCATTTTGTTGGTGTGGAATTGATCAGACCAGGGTCCTTCTCAGGTTACCAACAAAAGGCACTGAGTAGTCTAGAGCGCTATAATTTTCATCTCTTTCGAAGATAAAAAGTCTCACCCGAATCGCAGCCAATATAGTAAGATAGGGAAGGGCAAGGAGAATACTTAGGTGGGTTTCCAGAACCTTCAAGATTCACCATGATCTTGTGCAAGATAGACTAAATATAGAATAGATCTAAGCTCATTCATCTTGGAACTAAATATACTCAAGTTACAAAATCATTTGTAAACATAGATATCATATTGATCTTATCAATCATAAAGAAGTATTGTAAAGAGACAATTCATAAGCATAAACACAAAATGACACAGTATATTTCAAAATTTTAGGTCCTTCTTCATTTATTGTCAACAAAGCTTCTCAAATACAATCTCATAAATACAAATAAGTACTTTGTTACAAAATTATGGCTCGGGACTCATGTCACAAAGCTCTATCTACCCCTTTTTATCAGAATTGTATACAAATTACAATTACAGAACCTTTTCTCAACTACACCCAAACACAATAGCCAACCCAACCCAACCATATCAGCTAACCAAGAATAATAGCTAAAAACCCAACCCTTTTACAATAATATGCATCTCATATATAGGTTGAGTGGGATCTTATATCTTTATGCTCAGATTCTTTCTTGTTCTGTTGTAACTTATTTTTCCTTGTTGGCGTTGCATTGTCCCTTTACACAACCCATTTCTATTCCTTTACTTGCTCCATTATCAAGCTCTTTTGTAGCTTGTGAAACTCGTATTTAACCAAAACTAGGACTGTAGTCCTTCTTGTGCAACTTCTTAATCAAAAAATGAAGGGTCCAACAGATGGATCATGGAGACTTTGTATTGACTATCGTCAATTAAACAAAGCGACGATCAAGAACTAGTATTTGTTACCTAGAATAGATGATTTCTTTGACCAGATGAAGGGAGAGATAGTGTTTTCGAATATTGATTTGAGATCAATATATCACCAATTACTTATTAAATAATAATATATCCCTAAGACCACATTTAAGAAGAGCTTCAGACACTATGAGATTACATTTGTACCATTCAGATTGATGAACACCCAAGGGATATTCATGTGTTTGATGAATGGATTGTTATGTGAATACTTGTACAAGTTCATTCAAGTATCTATTGATGACATATTGATATATTCTATAATAAAGGAAGAGAATGATGAACACTTGATATTGGTCCTGCAGTGTCTAAGAGAAAACAAATTGCACGGGAAGCTATCAAAATATTCTTTTTACAAATCAAAGATTCATTACTAGGGACATATCATATCTGGAGAAGGTATTGTTGTGGATCCAATGAAAGTAGAGGTTATTATGGAATGGCCAGCACTAAAAATGTACAAAAGGTATGCAGAGTTATGGGTTTATCAGGATATACCGATGATTCATCGAAGGTTTTTCGAAGATAGAAAATCCGATCACAGAATTGCAGAATAAGAACAACAAGTTCGTATGGACTAAGAAATGCATGGAAGCATTTCAAAATCTCAAAGAGTTGTTGATGACAACACCGATACTAAATTTCCCTGACATGGACAAAGAATTATTGGTATGCATGGATGCATCCAAGGAAGTTTTAGGCAGATTTTTGATGCAAGATAGTCGAGTGACTACTTACATTTCAAGGAAATTGAGAAAGCATAAGGAGAGGTACGCAACACATGACTTGGATTTATAAAAAATTGTATATTCCTTGAGAATTTGGAGACATTATCTAATTGGAAAAAAAATTGAATTAAATACAGATCATTGTGGATTGTAGCATATATGATGCAGACCCCCTCCCACTCTCAAGGTCTGCTCAACCTCCTAGTCTAGGATCTCTTGTAATATGGAGCTAAATCATCTCTTCAGGCCCTGATGAGCCCCCAAATCCGGTACACATGTCCATAATTCCATGCATAGGTCCAAGAATGAACCCGCAAGCCATTTCTACTTTTAAAAAAAAGCCAATTTGGGCCCTAGCCCCTTTTCTCTAGCCATCTCCTCACATGACCGAGGGTTGTGACCAAGCACTAACCAACATGCACTATTTTGGTGCTTTGGCCTTCAGCGATATCAGCCTTTCTTTCCCTTCAACTCCTTCAAAGACATCAAATTTGTGAACTGTTGAAATAACGATAGGCGACAAGATCAACGGTCCTCAAGCACCGAGATTGATGGCTCAAACCCCACTATTTTGGGCTTCGATGATTTATTTTGATTGCACCAACACATACAACACCCAAAAAGTGTTGACCACCGAAAAATAGATCGGATGGTCCTTATTCCACCACCAGATCAATGGCTCTATGCCTCTTTCACAATATGGGCTTCGACATTTTCTCTACAACACTTTTTCACAAATTTCCCGAATGGATGAATACGCCCTAGCATTGGATCGATGGCTCTAAAACTTCGATGGATGGATGACCCAAATCTCTTCTCTTCGGGCTTCAGGAGTTTTTTTCATCCACACACACAATCCAAACACACGCGGAGTGTCAAATTCTGAAAAGGTTGATTGGACGGCTTCGGTGCCCTCATAGATCAACGACCCACAATTCTTCAGCACTCCAGCTTCGGCAGATTTCAAAGCACCAAGCCACAATTATCCTAGAGTTATAAACCTCTAGACTCCTTGATTTGATACCACACGCCCCTTCTATTGGATGGCTGGGATTCACTATGTCTCTCGGCTCTTCAGGACTCTTCTGCTAATACTTGGCCATAAACCCTCCAAAGTACTAACGCTCCAGACCTCCAGATCTTATGATGCGTGTCCATGGTGATGGAGAGCCTAGATGAACTCTAGCCTTTGGGTGTTCTAGACCCCAACTGTCCCTGTCCAAATTTCCCACAGAGTGTTGGATTCATTGCAACACATCCTCTAAAAATCAATAGTCCAGATCAATTCCGAACTTCGGGACTCCGGAGAGATCGAACCTTACTTATCTATATTCTTCCAACGTGTTTTCCCTTCAGACCTCCAGATATGATGCCATGTGTCTCCTCCTGATCAACGGTGAGGATGTACTCCGGGCTTCCGCGACTTCGGCCCAAATTATCTACTTTCACCAAAACCCCTAGAGTATTATTGTTGGGTTACGAAAAAGGTATAAATATCTTCCTTTTTCCCACAATTCATGATATGATTTTGAGTGATTCTTTAGATAGTTAGGGATAGATAGGAAAAAATATGATTAATATGTCTCTTAGGGTTGTTATTAAAGTTTTATTAAATAGATTCTAAATTATGATTGGAATGGTTTGGTTTTGTTGCAGAATTGAATAAATAACTATCAAAGATAACCAAAGAGATTTTGGCTATGCGCAAGCTATCGAAGGTTGAAGACTTTTTAGGCGCAAAGCAGTTTGAAGATAATTCATTTTCTATATTGTAATTTTATAATAGTAAAGAAATCCTAAGGATATTTCGATCCTCAAGATAGCTTGATTTACCCAAACTATTGTAATATATAAGAGGGTAATAGATCCAGAAAAACGGAGAGGAAAAAACGCATTCAAGTAATTAGATTCAGAATTGTTCTGCGCAAGCAGTTTTTGTAAATGTTTTACCAACCATGGAATCAATAAAAGTTTTGACTGTTTTTATCATTTTTGTGCTCTGAGTTTATCGTAGCATTACTTCTGAAGACCAAGGGCCCAGTCTGAAGGAGCTACTGTCCCGTTATGTAATTGTATCAGTACGAAGTTTGATTTCTATTTTGTGATTCAGATCTCTTTTATAATAGCTAAGGATAAATGCATAAGTGAGTTAATGATTTTATGATTGTTTTCTTATAGAAGACAGACATTTCGATTAGTTATTAATGATTTTTGTTATGATTCCCATTTCTGAAGTAATTGCTTGACAGTTCCTCACATTTTCATCTGTGTTGTTTCTTTTCTTTAGATTTACGATTGTTGTTCCTTTCGGTTAAAGTTACAATAGTTGTTCCTTTCAGTTAAAGTTACAATAGTTGTTCCTTTCGGCAAAGTTACATTATTTTTCCTTTCCAATTAGATTATAATTGTTTTTTCTTTCTGTAGATAGAGTAATTTGTCATTTCCTTTCTAGTAATCAGAATTCATAATTGATAGTTAATTTTGCAAGTCCTTAGTTAGATTCAATTACTACTTTCTAGTTAAGTGAATTCAATAGATTAATTAGTTCATTTCCATTTCACAGCATCTTAGTAATCAAATTTCAATTCCATTTAGTTCTTAGAATCTTTGGTGAACGTTTGAGGAACTTGATTGTGATGAACTCAGATTTGGTTTAGCTACACGATTTTAGGCTACCTGCATAGACTTTGCTGATATTCTTGAGATAAAAGACGAATCTTCGGGTTGATAAATTAATGTTAAACTAAGGTTGTTTTTAAGACATCTTTAGACACCAACATGTTAGCATTGTTGCCAGGGAGAATTTCAAAGGTAGCATAGGTTGTGTCTCTGGAGGACCAAGTATTGAAGACGGAAGGTAAGAACCTACGCAGGTAATAAGTAAAATGTTTATGCCAATGTTTACCTCCAGTTGAAACATAAGAGGCTTAGTAGGTTCTTTCTTTTGTTTTTGTGTGAAGTGTGTATGACTAGAAAAAAGGATCTTGAAAAAACAAAACCCCCACCAAAAATTACCAAAACCCAGGGTTCAGTGATCCCTGGAAGAAGCACTTTCATAGACGAAATCATCAAAAAGGGTGAATCTCAAGCTTCGGTTGGACCTAGGAAAGGACCCACCCAAATCCCTCAGGCTATAGTTTCACCAACTATGTCCCATGCTAAGATTCATAGAAAATTTGAAGGGACCGAGCAGAGTTTTCAGAATACAGATCTCCCACCACTCAACCCCTTAGAAGAGGGAAGCTCTAATAATCTGGAGGAGGGAATAGGAGAAACTAGCGGAGTTGCCAAGGCATACCCACCACCACCACCTAATCCTGAGTCTCCTGCAAAAGAAGAAGGCATATCCAAAATCCCAGATAAAGGGAGTGCAGTCAAATTCCTTAGAAGACCAAATAATCAACAATTTCAAACAGAATACCTGGATCAAGAACCTTTTGAAAATTTTTGGCACATTTTCGATCAAATGGCACAAGAAAATCAACAACAACCCCAGACCTCCACACTGGAGTATCCAATAGTCGATCCAATTGCCAATGTCCCCATGAAAGAAATATCCTTACAAAAGCTGCCAACCTTCCATGGACTAATTTCAGAAGACCCGGATGCATTCCTATTCGAATTTGATGTCCTATGTAGAGGGTATGACTACACCTTTGAACCCCCAAAATTAAAACTATTCCTTTCTACCTTGAAGGGAGTAGCCCTATGCTGGTTCATGGGATTGGGAGGTGAAACCATCAAATCATGGGACCAAATGAAACAAACCTTCTTGTTAAAATATTAGGATTATTACAAAACCAGAGACCTAAAAGATGAAATCTTTCAAATGACTGCGAAAGAAAATGAATCATTAGAAGACTATGTTAAAAGATTTTAGTATAATTTGCAAAGATCACCCTATGGTACATTACCAGGTGAAGTACTCAAAGCAACTCTGATTAAAGGTATGAAAGATGAATGGGTAGAAACATTGAATCTAATGGGGAAAGGTGACATTTATCAGGAAATGTATGAAGACATTTTTCCATTGTGTATCAGGTGCTCATGAGGAAGTACACAGACTAGATCAGGAATGCGAACGTCCCTCACAAGAAATAACAATATCTCCACCGGGGGTGTCACGTGAGTTGAAGTCGGTAATCTCCTAGAAAACTTTAAAAAAATTATTTTGAGCACTCTGACTACACAATTGGATGTATTGCAGGCCAAACAAAAAAAGGTAGAGGCAGAACAGACCTTGGCTTTATTTTTCCACAGGTGCAAAAAGAAACACGATCCAAGATAATGCCCCTTGGATATAGTTCGGGTCTGTGCTATTTTCTCCAAGGATCACGACACAGAAGACTGCCCATCACTCCCCGGATTGAAAGTTGTATTCAAAGAGGCAGAAGAGGAAACATAACCATTATATCTGATAACTCAACACCGTTAGTGGTAGTCCCAGTCTCAAAATACATTTCAAGACCCTTCCTCTTTCTTTCCTGGACAGTACAATCAACAGCAGAATCTTGGATAGTATAATCAACAGTAGAATGTTGGTAGCACATGGCAAGGCTAGCCACTTACTAATCAGAACTGGCAGCCCCAGCAATACCCACCTGTAATCCCCACTTGGAAAAACTAGTCTGCCACAAACCCCAACTGGAAAAATCAACCAACTACAAGTTCCAATTGGCCAAATTCACAATAAACCACCTCATCCTGGAAAAATTTGAATAATACCTACCCTCCACAATGGCCTAACTCGACTGCCCAAAACCCAAATTGGAACCAGAACTGGCAGCGCCCCATGGGTATGAATAACCAACCTATGGGGATGTCCTCTCAAACCCAACCTCCATTACAAACTCCACTCCCATTGCCCCAATCACAATTGTTCCCTCAATTACCTGCCCAACCCCACCTGAATCCCAATAACAAACCAGCTCAGCTCATCCAGATCATGGAAAGTGGGGAAGGGGAAATCAATTCAGTAGGGTGAAATGAACTTTGGTTAAGATCAGGGTGCATCATCTCTCCCGAACAAAATGATGTTCCCTAAGAACAGGGGAATGAACAACAACCAACAATAACACCCTTGATTGTGGTAATAATAGAAGAAATCAGGCAAGGGAGGGACACAGTCGAATCACAAGACTCTAATAAGGATGCAATTCCCTCCCCTCCGTTCCTCGAAAGACTAATGATAGAAAAACCCACTGTATATCCTGAATTCGACATTGTAGTGGAACTCAGGAATTTATACATCAAAATTCCACTCCTGCAAGCCTTGCAAGACATATCGATCTACGCAAAGACAATCAAGGAGCTATGTGGGAGGAAGCTCGTCAGAAAAATAAAAAATTCATCATCAATAGTTCATGTAGTGGGAGCCTTATCTGATCTAATTTTGGGTAGAGAAGCACCAGTTCAATATGCAAATCCGGGGAACCCCATAGTAACAGTGCAGATTCAGGGTTGTTCCTTCCCAAATACCCTAGTTGATTTGGGGGCGACCATCAATATTCTAACTATGGAAACCTGCAATGCCATGGGTCTTCACTCTTTCAACCCAACCCTGATTATGTTGCAATTGGTCGATCGATCAGTGGTCAAACCACTCGGCACACTACATGATATATCCATTTCAGTTGATTCTTGGGAATATCCCACATATTTTCTCATCATCAACCCAAAAAGTGGACTTGAAGGGAATCCATTAATATTGGGTAGACCATGGCTCGCGACAGCTGATGTGTACATAGGCTGTCGATCGGGTACAATGACAATTTCTAGAGGAGGAGCTACAAGGAATCTCATCTTATATCCCCCAGCCAAACCTAGTCCAACGATTGTACACCCACAATTTCCACCACCACGATATCCCAAGAAGGATCTGCGTGCCCCACTAATGATGGAAGAAGCCCTCAAGCACAAGAATCAGCTAGAAGATGATGTAATCAGTGGGTTTATTAACAACCCAATTGTTGTAAGTAACCCTACATGCTAGATGCTCCAAGTTGTTCTAGAATGTGAAGCATAGGAAGACCCGCTGGAAGATTTAATGGAACAACAAATTCCAACTATCGTTGTTCACAACAACAAATCCATTGAGATCGCACTAGGGAAGTCTTTGAACATTAATGCCAACCTAGAAGAGCAACAACAACAAAAGCTAATCCAAACTCTCTCTAAATACCATCAAGATTTTGCCTGGGAGTACTCTGATATGAAAGGTATTGATCCACAACTCTGCACACACCACATTTATATTGAGAAAGA
>SNQJ01S0145225.1:0-24128 GCA_010110895.2 Picea sitchensis
TTCACATAGATTAAAGAGCTTTCACACCTCTTATTACATGTTTTCCAAAGAGATTTATAATTATAACTAGAGTCATATTCCAGGTCCAAGTAATTATAAGAAGAATTTACCACTATTTTTTATTATTTAATGTGAAGAAAATATCCTTATCCCAAGGACCAATTGTCATTACCTTTATTTTTCTTAATTTTTGTCTTTTGTAAACATCATCTACATAAAGTTACAATACCGAAGTGTATTTTACTACACATAATCATCCTCCACCTTTCTATAAAAAGAACATCCTTGTTTCACAATAGTATCATGTTGTTAATTTTGTCTTTTCTGATTGAAGAGGTTTACTTTATTGAAAGTTCTAGTTTTTTCATTCCTTCCCAAAGTTTTATCCAAGATAATGTTTAGGAAAATCCATAAAACACAAATACAAATTAGCATTATCTTTCCCTCAAATCTTTTGGATAATATCTTAAAAATTACCGAAAAATCAATGGTTGAATGTTTATGTCAAAAACTTGATTAAATAACGCTAAAAACATGTTTTAATATGATCACTTACATTTATTTTTAGAACGATGCCAAAAATACGAACCTCTTATAGATAATAATGGTTTAATAATTTTCTATATTATTCACATAAACCTCATTTCCAATACCTATAATCTTGCTAACTTGCCCTTAGATTGAAAAACAATCTTTAAAAAAATTGTGCGAAGATGTACCTACCCATCTTCCTCTCATACATTGACTTGAAAGTGATTTTAATATATTTTTACTAAAATCCATATACATTAACTTGAAAGTGGCTCATACATTGACTTGAAAGTGATTTTAGGATCTTTTTACTAAAATCCATATACATTAACTTGAAAGTGGTTTTAGGATCTTTTTGCGAAAATCTATATATTTGTCAAAATGATAAGACCCAATCACCACAAAATTCCTCCTTTATGTATTAGAATTCATTAAATCTTGTAAACTTCACACCACCTTGACATTATCAAAACCATAGACATTCCTCAATCTAATTGGAATCAACTTGATATTTTAACGGTTCTCACTTCAATTTCATGAAAGTTTATAGTGATTTTTCTTTCTCTTATTAAATTCAACTATACCATGCACATATGGAAGAAAATATTCTTCTGTATATGTGGACACTACCTCTACACACTTTTAACACTATAAAACAATGAAGTCTAATCCCTATTTCTCAATTCAAATAGTGAAGTCATTATGGTAGTATAACCTTCAATCATACAACTTAATTCCATGAAAATTATTGGCATCCATCCGTTTGTGAATTACAACACTCTCCAACAATCATATAGATAGATATTTTATGTCTTGATAGATGAAGATGGTTTATTTTTATTTTTTTTAAATGGTAAATTTCTATTCAAAAGAAAGAAAAGAAAATTACATTTTGTATTCCCTCTGTAGCAGTGCCAAACCTCTCTTTACAAGAACTCCAAAAGACGTAAAATAACCTCCTAACCTTATTAAAATAGTCTGATTTAACATTATATACAAACCACAAATTTTTGTTTGCATTTGCCTCTCCCACAATGCCAAACCTGTTCCTTCACAATACTAAAAAATAAGTCATAAAATAATCTCCCAACTTCATTAAAATAGTCCCATTTATTATCACATGCACAGAACAAAAAAGGAACACTCGAAAAGAAGTCATAAAATAATCTCCCAAATTCATCAAAATAGTCCCATTTAACATCATATACAGAGAACAAAAAGTTTTGTTTATAGTTTCTTCCAAAAAAATTATATATCTGAGTTAGAAGAAATAATTACAGCCTAAGTCCCTAGTTCTTGGCCTCAAATCATGGTTGAGGATCTCAATACCGGTCATTTGTGAATTGAACCTCAAAATGGTGGCCATATCCCTATTTTAGATTAAATATTTTCTCTATAGAGTTTTAGTCATGGTTTGGGGCCTTATACATGGTGCATGATCCCTAGGTTTTTGTCCTAGATCATAGTTTTGATCCTAATACCCATGCCTTATGCACCAAGTGTAAAATTAATTCACATATGAATAGTGTCAAATTAATTCCCATATAGTAGTCATAGGAAAACTATTCTCTCTACAAGGATTTTGTGATGGTTTAGGGCCCATTGCATGACCCACCATTGCATGACCCAAAAGCCTTAGAAATAATATTTAGGTCATGTTATAGCGCAATTTGTAGGTTGGGAAAATCTCGACCCAACCACAAAGTAAGTGCTACAACTTGGGAATCCTACACCCAATGTCACCTCGATGTAGGTCTCACACTTCAAGGGTGACTAGGTCACTCTAAGGAGGCGATCCAGGTGACCCTAGGGGGAATGAAATGGAGATGGATAGAGATGGAAGTGGAGCCCCTATAGTTCAAGTCTAAGTGGAGTGAAATGTGTAGAATGAAGTCTTTGGAAGGTCCAAGGGTTTCCAAGTATGTTGAGTAACCTCTAAATGATGAAATACCTGCCTGAGACACAAGAAAAACCACTTTGCAATGATATATGTTAGTTGGATCAGCAAGTTAAGATTGTTGTCCCTAATTTGAAGCAATAGATAACAATATATATCAGCAATAATATGGTACTGTAATCTTCTCAATAAATAATAGAGATCAAGTAGAATATACAAGAGAAAGACTAGTTAATGACTAGCTAAACTCAAGATGAAAAACCAATATTCTAGCACAAAGGATAAGGTTGGTGTAAACACTTGTCTGCAAAAAATTATATCAGAATTATGGCTGTAAAATTCAATGTATTACAGTAATAAAATAAGCTGCTAAAATCCCCTCAAACTTTGCTAAAACATGTGCTAGACCAAGAAGAACAAGTGTGCAAACTTTGAGTAAAATCCAATGGTTGATAAGAGAGTTATTTAAGCAAACGAGTTAGGGTTTCTGCAGCCCTAATGGATGAATATGTAATTTTATAACAGTGGAAAGAAGTATCCCCTTGATGGGGATGCCTTAGTGGCTTTGAGGTGAACAAGGCACAAGGAATACAATCCACTTTGCAAGAAGTAAAAATGACAAAAAATCATGTTTCCCATTGCAATATTGTATTTCTCCAATTCAATAATAAATGACTAGTGCTCTTAATTATTGGGTTAATGGGGTCATGAAAATAAATATCTAGAGAACCTACCTCCTTGGGGGTGTAATCCCTTTTACTTCCCAAGGAAAGTTTCTCTAGCTAGAGTTTAAGTTAAGAGGGTGTATGTCCTTATACTTTTCTTAGCAAAACCTTGTTTAACCAATAACATGAAGCATAAAATGATTAAGATATGGTGGGGTTGTATGCCCTTATACTTCCCACCTATATCCTAGCACAATGAACTTGACCTGAAACAAATGATAGCATGAGAGTAAAAACCATACCAATTCAAGGAAAAATGCCAAGATAATCCACCACAATAGCAAGAGACAAGCCTTCCAAGGCTAGCGCATCACTTCCATCAACCATAACATAAAGATATAACCATAAACAAGAGCCAAGAGAGAAAACTTTCCCAAATATAGAGAAAATTTCAGACCAATACTTCTCACAATGAGGGAGAGTTATGTTAAAATGAGATCTTATGATCTCTTATTTATACAAAATGTCACCAAGGTGACTTGTCCATAAATTAAGGGGTGAACCACAAGACTAGGGGTCAACAAACATAATATTTCCCCCTTTAGCAAAGTAATATTAAAACATTCATCTAAAGTTTCAATGTTTCACAAACAAACCCTAATTTTACATGGATGTCTCCCCTTTAGGGGACGTTTTGCCACTTAGAAGAAGTCATTGGTGTTGGAGAAGCATGGGTAGGCCTCCAAAGGCCACATGTCAAGAATATATACAATATCCTCATGACGAATACCTTCTTCTCCTCAAAATATCCATGTTTCAATGAGTGGAACCTCACCAACAAGACCTAACCCCCCTAGGTGATGTCATTCCTCTAGGAGTGACGTTTTGCCTCTCCCAGGAAAACATTTTGGCATGTTGGGGCTAGGATATGTCATCCAAGTAATATTCAATGCCTTCCAAGTATGATATTTCTCATCCAACATGTGGGCCCTTGTCATCCAACCCTAGGGATTGTAGCCCCATGGAAGCCCAAGCTAGGCTTGTTCTCCCAAAATTATCCACCAACTAGGTCCTGCAAACACAAATGAGCACACTCTCCAAGGATTTCAAGTCATAAAATCATGATAAGTGAATCAAATCAATAAATGATCCACCTAATAATGTGCATCAAATATCACTATATAAATCAATTAAATGCTCAAAGACACTATGCGACTTGGCAAGCTTGAATACAAGAGGGTTGACAAGGTGTCCTATTGGGTAGATCTTGCCCTAGTAGGTCAAGGAGAGTTTCCAAAAGATCCCTCTCTAAGCCATGTAAAGTGGATGAAGTGGTTGAGGTCAAGACTCAATGGGCATAGGGCTCATGACATACAAGGGGTCATAGTGTCTCATTCATGGGTGCCTTTATCGAGGGTGTGTGGTACCTTTGTCTGCAATGCACTTTTTCCAAGACCATAAATTACCTTTTTATCTTTCTTTATTTGTATTTTATTTCAATATAGAATAAGGAGAGGTTGAAGGTCACTGCTCTAGCATGGTAACCAGATGATGGAAATGTCACCCACAAACACCTAGTGGAAATGAGAAGTTTGTCTCATGATGAGACCCCCTTTCTCTCAGCCATGCAATTGAGATCCATTACCCTGGTTTAGTGACCAGATGATGGAAATATCATACCACTAGATATTCACATACGTGATAGGTTGACTCGTGATGAGACCTCCTATCCTTCAACTAACCTTTTAAGCATTCTTTCTTATATTGTGGATCCCCTTTACTCAACGATAAGTGTTTCACTGCTTTCTTGGTTGATCCCTGGGTGAAGCTTATGGAAGGTTTATATAAGGATTTTATATTTTACCCAACATAAACACCTCTGGGACTTCATCCCCTTCTTCCCATAGAATGAGCGACAACCCATTCTTGGGTCAATACACCCTAAAATCCCAAGAGATAAGGAAATGGAGGGGAATAAAGATGGAAAGTGGTAAGTATGGTCGGGAACTGTATGCTGGATCTTTAAGGGAGTTCCTAGTAGCAAACCCATCCCCAAGGAAGACCACTTACTAGGGAAGAATGTCAACCACCAAGGAGAAGTAAGGAAAAAGGCATAATGTCCAAGCATGTATCATGAAGTCTAGAAAAATCTAAGATACAACACACTCAATTGGCTTAAATATTGAAATGATGCTCACCATAATACTGACTTGTACCTCATGGAGCAAGGCCCACTGCCTTCTAGAAGCCAAATGATGTGGTGGATGCCATCTGGAAATATGTGACCATCTGTGTAACATCCCCAACATCCAATTGGGCTATGCCACAATTTGTTTTTTGAACTGTATGCATATTAAAACATATACACACATAAACTCTTGTGAAACTCTCTATATAAAACTTAAAACAGGAAAATACATTCTGTAAATGCATAGATTCATACGGAAATAACAGTAACATGTACATGTAGCATAGACAGGAAATACCCATAAATATAAAGACAGGTATAAACCACACATAGGAAAAACCCATAAAAATAAACATATAAATAACAGTGCAACATATAAATTAACACACAATTAACACTTATCTTGGTAATAATATCAGCAACTGCATGCAGACCTTCCACGAACCTCCCAGCCTTAGATCACACTGCTCATCACTCTCATTAGTGGGTCACCCCCGAGCTGGGACCAAACTCCACTCGGGTAAAGGGATTCCTAACCAGGTTAATGAATCTTAGACAACATGAAAGACTCTGTCACAAGTGCCATATCAAACTAACAGCCTATAGTCTCTCATTTCCCACATGCATGTCCCACCCAAGGAAGTGTGCCCCTTCTCTGCTCAACAGTCCCTCGGCTACCCCACTTCCCTTCCAGGGCTTCAGCAAAAGGCCGGACAGGAAGTCTCAGAGCCCTATAGCTGCAGTTTAGCACCTTCAGGAAATCAATTCCTAGAAGTTCTCTCACCTAGAGAGATTTCTCACGGGCCTGACAACCCACCTCTTCAATATCCCACGAGCCTGACAACTCGCTTCTTCAGTCCAGCTCCTGAGCTAACCAGGTACATGTATGGTACTGGTTTAGGTACGGATACATGTATAGGGAGGTACGAAGGACAACCAAATGAGTGAGTAAATGATGATGGAATCATAGGAAAATGAACTAAGTCCAAGCTATATGTATGCATGTTCCTAACTTGACACTTGTCATGCTGGGAGCTACTTTGGCCCACTTTTCCCCATCCTTAGAACTTAGGATAAAATAATTATCCATACTTTATAATTTAAGGAATATAATATTCCTTTTTGGCTTAAGCTCCCTAGCTTAGACCTTTTCCTTAACTTTTAGCCCCCCATTTCCCTAACTTGTGGAGTTTAGTCCCCCATACTCTTTTATCATGGTCGGTCTACATTCAACGATGTATTTTATATTAATTATATGCATAATTACATAAATAGCCTCACTGGCCTTTAGCATCTGGGATCTCCATCCTAATTCAACACATAAGCCTCCTAGATTATAATAACTGGCTCACCAGCCTATAAAACACAACATATACACAAAGGCTCCCCGACCTCAAAATCGTGTGCACTTAAGTTTGTTGCACACAGTATCTTGGAATGTGCACACTTCATCATTTTAGTGCGTAGTACATGTGTGCACTATACCATGGAAGGTGCATAAAAAAACTGATATCAAACAACTCACCAAGTTAAGTACATTTTCATTTACATTTACAATTGGGTTCGGCCTAGGGGTATTACAATCCCCTCCCCTTATTTATGCAATGTCCTTAGTGCATTATGTACACATATCAACAATATTTTCCAAAATCTTAAAAAATATAAGATTATTATGCCCACATTGCATCCTCATGCTCCCAAGTAGTGTCCTCGGGATCGTACCAGGTCCATTGGACCTTTACAAGCCCTATGGATCGATTTCGGAGCTGTTTTATTTTTTGGTCCAGAATGTGTACCGGATAAACTTGGAAAGTGCCTTCTTGCTCCACCTGAATCATATTTCAATCAATAACGTGACTAACATTAGGTATATTTTTCTTAAGAAATGATACATGAAATACATTATGAATGGTCATTGATGTAGGCAAGGCAAGCATGTATGCTATAGGCCCAATCCTCTCTAAGATTTCAAACGGTCCACAATAGTGAGCTACCAACTTTGAACAATTTTCCAACTTCAGGGAACTTTTGTTGGCCTTCACTTTCAAGAATACATGGTCCCCTACTTTAAATTCCTTGTGAGTTCTTCCCTTATCAACATAGCTTTTCTTCCTGTCTTGGGAAGCCTTTAAATCCTTCTTTATTTTCAACATTTTCTCCTCCATTTCCTTGAGTAAATATGGCCCAACCACTGCTCTATCTGTTGGGTTATCCCAGCTTACCGGTGTGTTGCACCTTCTTCCACAAAGTTCCTCAAATGGGCTCATCTTTAGAGATGTTTGGTTCCATCACATACATCCTCAACATATCCTCAATCACTTGATTCACCCTCTCTGTTTGTCCATATGATTATGGATGATAAGTTGTACTAAAATTCAAATTTGTTGCAACTCCATTAAATAATCCCTTCCAAAAATTTGAGGTAAATTTTTAATCTCTGTCAGACACAATTGTATTGGGTATACCATGTAATCGAACAATTTCTCTCATATAAACATCAACAATGTTTGTTTCCTTGTGAGTGAGATTTACTGGAATAAAATGGGCATCTTTAGTAAGCTTATCCACGACTACCATGATAGAATCATGTTTCATTTTTGTTCTGGGAAGTTTGGTGATGAAATTCATTGTTACAACTTCCCATTTCCACTCAGGAATGGGTAATTGTAACGTCCCCGACCATCAACCCCACTATCGGGCAATGCTACTACGTGGAAACATTCTCATACTTATATATATAACATGCATCATATCAAATTAAAACATTTAACTAAACAATACAGAGTAATCACAGGATTGCTGCTAACATACATAAATAATGGAATTAACAGTAATTCATAATTGCAACGGAATACATGATAGTATTGCAAGCATCACAGACATTCATTTTAATTGAAATTAAACACATAATGATACTTATCTTTGAAACTATAGTAACTCCACCAACTACGTGTAGACCTTCCACGAACCTCCCAGCCTTAAACCATGCTACTCATCACACTCAACAGTGGGTCACCCCCAAGCTAGGACCAAGCTCCACCCTGGGCAAGGGAATCCTAGACTAGGCTGAGGTTACAAGAAAACTGCACAGAGAAACCAGAAGGATTCTCTCCAAGAGCCTTCTTACGCCCACTAATCACAAACTCTCATTCCCCACATGCCTGTTCCACCCAGGAGTATACACCTTCACAAGCACATTCCATCAGTGCTTCACCTCCCTGTCTGGGTCTCGACAACATGTCAGATCATGAATTCTCAGAGATCTGTAGCTGGTGCTAGACTCTCTCTGGGAGAAAACTGCTTGACAACAGACTCTCTCACCTGGAGAGAGTTGCTCACAGGCATGACAACCTGCCTCTTCTACCACAGGCCTGACAACCCGCTTCTTCAACACACTCTTCGACTCAATTCCAACCATGTGAGGGAAATCATAATAACATCAGCACTCAGTTGACACAAGGATGACAACCACTGTAGAAAATGGGCATAGGCCCAAAAATGGCAATGACTAGATGCTAAGACACAACACACTCAGGTGATTACCCAGGTGTCGGGTTCCACAAAAGACATAGACAATTCACGGATTTCAGGTCTCTGGTGCATGCGTGAATATTTTCAAAGGTCGAATATAGAGGCCATGATATTCATGGGAATACACCGGTCGGCTTCAAAGTTCTCATTTTCAATATGTGTAAAAAGAAATTTAAGAAGAGGTCGATCATAGAGGTCTCACGGTTTCAGACGGAGGATTGGGAAAACTGGAAGAACGAACCCAAACTCAAACGGCTTAGACATTTGACGACAGAATGGAGGATGAACCCCCAACTCAGCTGGCACTTTAGCTATTAACCACACACGCCTAGGTCGACACTTGTCTTCCTGGAGTTTCATGTGTTCCCTTTTGCACACGTCGGAGTTGCATGTGTTGCCTCTCCCATGAATTAGGATAAAAACATGTTTGTCACACGGCTTTGGAATAATAATAAAATATTATTCTCAAGGACTTAATCCCCTAAGCTTAGCCCCTCTTTCCAAACTTTCAACCAATTTTCCCTTTCCCACCCCGTGGAAGCTTATTCCCCCATCACTCTTTCTTCATGGTCGATCTATACGTAGTGATGTTTAATATTTATTAATGTTCGTCATATTACATATACAAAAACAGGCTCATGGCCTTTAACACTTAGGCTCTCCGGCCTAATAAACACATAACCCCACCAGCTTATCAATACTTGGCTCACCAGCCTACAAAACATGATTTAAATTTCATGAACATGATTACAACAGGGCTCTTCCTTGGGTATATTATAGTAATTGTTGTAGCAAACCAACTGGGTATCTATGCTCAGCCTTTACCTTTTGACATTCCAAACATTTGGCAATAAAATTGGCAACTTCTTTCTTCATGCCTGGCCAATAATATTGTCTCTTGACAACTGCAATAGATTTTTGATAACCTGGGTGCCCAACATAAGGTACATTATGCGCATTTATCTCAATATCAGATTTTTCAATTCATGGGAATTTGGTACATAATTTTGCCCGTGTAAATGAGAATTTCATCATTTTCTAGCTTATAGTCTTCAATTTTCTGTTGCAAAATACCTTGTTGTAATTTTGTCACAAATTCTTTGTATTGCAAATCTGATTTTGCAACCTCTATGATTTCGTCTTTCAAATCTGATTGGTACATGCTAATGGTTGTAGCATGAAACTCATGCACTCTTCTGTTGAGTGCATCAGACACTTTGTTCTATTTCCCTTTGATATTCTTTATATCAAATTCATATTCACTGAGAAATTCTAACCATCTTCTTTGCCTAGCATTTAGATTTGGCTAATCAAATAAATATTTCATACCATTATGGTCTGTCCTCAGCTCAAACCTTTTCCCCGTAAGGTAGTGCCTCCACTTCCTCAAGGAATGCACTATGGATGCCAACTCCAAATCATGAGTGGAATAGTGTCGTTCATGCTCCTTCAACTTCCTTGATTCATAACATACAACAAACCCATTTTGACTGAGGACACCACCAAGTCCTTCTTTACATGCATCGGTGCATAAATGAAGTCTTCATTTGGATCTGCAATCCTTAAAATTGGATCACTAGTTAATAATTTCTTCAAGTGTTGGAAACTCTTTTCACAATTCAATGTCCATTGAAACTTCACACCCTTCTTTTGCAAGGAAGTGATTGGGTGTGCTATCTTTAAGAATCCTTCAATAAATGTCCTATAGTATCCTACAAGGCCCATGAATTATTTGACCTTTGTCACATTCTTTGGTTCTGACCATCCTCTAATGGATTCTATCTTCTCAGGATCCACTACTATCCCTTCTTCTAAAATGATATGCCCCAAATAGTGAATTTGCTTCTAATAAAATGAGCACTTTCTCAATTTGGCATACAACTAATGCTCCCTTAACACTTGTAATACCATCCTCAAGTGTTGTTCATGCTATTCCTCTGAATTAGAATATATAAGAATGTCATCTAAAAATACAATGACAAACTTATCTAAGTATTTTATAAAAATGCCATTCATTAAACACATGAAGACAACTGATGCATTTGCTAATCCAAAGGGCACCACTATGAACTCATAATGACCATACCTTATTCTGAAATCATTCTTGCTGATGTCTTCTTCTCTAATCCTTACTTGATGATAACCTGACCTAAGATCAATCTTGGAGAATATTTTTGCGTCTTTCAACTGATCAAAGAGGTCATCAATCCTTGGCAAATGATACTTATTCTTCACAGTTACCTTGTTCAACTACCTAAATTCAATGCAAAGTCTCAATGTTCCATCATTTTTCTTCACAAAAAAAACTGGGTCACCCCAAGGTGACACACTTGGGCGTATATACCCCTTATTCAGAAGCTCTTCAAGTTTCATTTGCAACTCCAATTCTGGTGTACTCATCCTGTAGGGAGTCTTGGATACTGGAGTTCCTTCAGGCATCAAACTTTTGGAGACATCAATGTCTCTTTTAGGGGGTAATCTTGGTATTTCCTTAAACACATATGCAAACTCTTTTAGGACTGCATAATCTTCAATATTTGACACTCTATATTTAGGTGTTTCTTCCATGTGTGATGCAAATATTTGACACCCTTTTCTGTAACATTTCTTCAGCTGCAATGATGAAATTTCTCTTATGGTTACTGCCCTGGGAATTCCCTACATTTTCCTTGGGTTCCCTTCCTCATCTAAGCAAGTAAATGCCTTGTTATGACAGTCTAGGATAGCATGATGTTGTTCCAACCAATCCATCCCAATTAGACATGCATATGAACCTAAAGGAAAGATGTTTAAATATTCCCTAGTGTTCAGTCCATTCATGTCCACAATACATGACTTAACCATCTCATTAACTTTTCTTTTGGCTCTGGTAGCCAACTGCACCAACCAAGATTTTCCATGCTTGCTTCTTGGAAAATCCAAATTTTCCACCATCTTAGGATCTATATAACTATGACTAGCTCCTGAATCAATTAAAATAGGAATGGTTTGGTTGTTTATCATACCTTCCACTTCAATCATATGTGACTGATACTCTTCTTGCTTGTTGTCCAGGGCTACATAAATCATTGGTACATTTCTACCCATGTCTTCCATTATTTCAGTTTGTTGTGCATTGTGAATAGTCCTCACTTTTTCAGCTATGTGAGGACAATATCTAAACACATGATATCCTTTACAACCCCAACATTGAATAGGTGGTTGCCTTGGCCTTTGAACCCCTATCTCCATCATTCTGGTTTCTCTAGAAGTTGGTTGTCCCTAAGGAATATTTATGAAGAATGGTGGCTTAGTTCCCTTCTTCCTCTGATCCATCTTGAATTTATTTTTATTTTCCCAAGATTTTTGGAAAGTTGGCCTTGCTTTTTGCTGATCATACATGCATTTAGCTCGCCTTATGGTCTCCTCCAATGTTTTCGGATCATCATATTGTATTATTTCACTGATGAATGATGGAAATCCACTCAAATACCTCTGAATCTTAATTGTCTCATCCTTGATGAAAGAAACATATTTCAACAGCTATAAAAACCTTCTTTCATATTCATCTATGGTCATACTCCCAAGTTTGAGTTCAAAGAACTCTTTCATTTTCTTGTCATAGTATCTCTTAGTCAAGTATTTATTTTCAAAATATTTCTTGAATTCCTTCCAAGTAACATTTTTCTCTTTAATGTGTTGCACCTGCACAAGCTGATCCCACCACATGGATTCTTTTCCCTTGAGTTGATAGATGGAAATTCTTCCTTCTGCATGAGATGAATAATTATGCAATTGAAAATAATTTCTCAAGCCCAACAACCATGTCTCTGCATCTTCATCCTTCTTGTACTCACCATCAAATGTAGGAGGTTTGATTTTGTTCATTTCTCCTCATAGCTCATCCACCTCGAACCTCTTATGCTTCCTGATAGGGGATGGACTTGAGCTTCTATGTGGTCTCTTATTGGGATTCCTCGGGGAGTTTTGGTGATGTCTTCTAACACTTATGGCTCTTATTTTCTCATCAGGATACCTGTGACTTCCTAATTTTCTTGAGCCACTCTCCTTATCCAATTTATTTTCTATTTGGTTCAAGATCTACATTAACTACATGTAGAAGTCCTCCTGCTTCTCCTTGGATCTCATAATCCTTTCATTATCAGCTTTATGGCTTTGGATATCCTTCTACAATTTTTTAATGGTCTCTACCATATTCATGTTTTCATTCCTTCCTTCTCCATGTCCATTGGAGTTTGTTCCTCCAATGCTCGTATCAACATCCATCCCTCTGATACCATCTTCCTGGTTGTAAGCCCCATATGCATCTTCCATTCCTCCTGCACTCTGTGCTGATCCTTATCTAATCTAGTTTTTTTTAACTTTGCAAAATGTGTAGCCAACATAACTTTGTCAGGCTAACTATTTCAACAATTTCATGAAAAATATGAACCATTCTGGTTCAATAATGCATCAGAATTATTTCCTCTTATTTTATGAAAATTTAATTTGGAGATCAATTTTTGGGGTGAATAATTATATTCTATTGTCCAATACCTTTCTAACACTTGCTTCCATGCTCAATTCCGAGTCTTGAGCAGGAAGTTATGGTTATTTGAAAATTGTCCATTAATTGTTTTGTTCACTCTTCAACTTGGTGCAATTCTGTGTTGTAATTATGCATTTTTACACCTCCTCCATTGGATTTTTAGTAGGATCTCAATTGGGTTTCTTCATATACATACTTTGGACAGTTTTTCCAAGTTTCACCTCTTTTAGGGTTTCGGGATGCTAGTCACAACTTGCTAAAGTTCTAGGCCAATTCGTGTTTTTGGTACAGAATGCTACATGTACCTTCTTTGCCATATTAAACATTTTTAACATGCCCAGAAATTTAATTCAGATCTAGGACTGTATTCTATGGTTCAATAGATTTCCATTGACTGCTCTTGCACCTCAATCTGATTCTAGAGTAGAAAGTTATGGCCCTTTGAAGTTAGTTGGGTCTTAAAATTTACCCTCCAATGTTTTTCCTGTAACTTCCTCATAAAAGCTTCGTTTGACGAACAATTTACACCATTAGAAATCTCTCTTTGGGCCCTCGGTACACTCTTTTCTTGTGGTTTTTGAGTAGCTAAAAACTTTGTTAAGGGCCTCAAAATCGCGCTGCAAAAAGATGACCTTCAAATAGTATAAAATAGCGCAGAAATTCAATGGTTTTATGTTGTTCTACACCATCCAAACAACTTCGTGCACACAAATTTGAACATGTACACCCATATTTAGCATGCACAACAACACCATAAGGTAGTGTATGCTACATGCACCTATAACCAATGTGGATCACTTCTCTGTGATGTTAATATCTGGTGCACACTACTTTTGCGTTGTGCGTCAATATCCACCACACACAATTTTGGTTCATGCACTAATACCTGTTGCACACAATTTTTTTGTGTCGCCTGCTAATATTCCATGCACATTTTACTCCACTCGATGCACCATGCCAAATTTTAGTACGCCCCCCACCGCGCACCAGTAATTCATGCTCACCATTAACTAAATTGTAGTGCGACAACATATACCCACATTGCACACGCACCAACAAAATTCCTATGCACTTTGTCACTACTGCGCACACAACGCATGCCATTATTATGTGTGTGCAGACTGTGCGCACCAGTATTACGCATGCGCCACACAATCTACACTGCGCAATGCCAAATTTAGTGCACAAACCTATGCGCCAATATTTTCTGTGCATTACCACTCTGCACCGTGCAATGCCAAATTTAAGTGTGCAGGCCCATGTGCCAATATTTTTTGCGCGTTACCACTCTGCATCGCGCAACACCAAAATTAAGTGCGCACACCCATGTGCCAAAATTTTCCATGCAATGCCACTCTACATCGCACAACGCCAAATTTTAGCGTGCGCACCAACACACCAATATTTTTTCACGCAATGCCATTCTACACAACGCAACGCCAAATTTTAGCGCACGCACCTGCACGCCAATATTTTTCCGTGCAATGCCACTATGCACCGCGCAACACCAAATTTTAGCGCGCGCACATGGAAGCCAATATTTTTCCACACAATGCCACTCTACACCGTGCATCGCCAAATTTTAGTGCATGCAACCAAACACCAATATTTTTCCACATATCACAAGCTTTTCACTATGCATCATGCATTTTTAATGCGCCCACCTGCACACATTATTTTTTATGCGCATCAAGTCCTCGTGAATTCCGCTGCATAAATTGGGGCTTTTGCCTAAATTTTTCCCAATTTTTACCATAGGCATTCTGCAACTATGAAATTTGTTCAATTTCACCCTGATAACACCAATTCAACCTCTTCAAGAACAAATCGTTGTTGGTTAACATTTATGGAACAAATTTTTCCCAAACTCAATTCACGAATTGAGAATTTTAATCAACTAATATCACTTCATCTGTCATGGCTTCCATGTAACTTCAAATTCGACCAATTCTAGGTCTGAATTTGCTAGAACAGATATTAAATTGGAATATTTCACTACTTGGCCAAATTTATCAATTTTCCCATGAATTTAACAACAAAAATTGGGGCTTTTCCCAATTCCATGCAATTGCTTCTAATTTTTACCATGGACACTCTGTAACTTCAAATTTGGCCACTTTGAAATCAACTCTCCGTGAAATTCTCCTCAATTCAACTTTCTTGACCCATCCAGGCTCAGTGTTGAAAATTGGAGCTCTGATACCATATTGTAACATCCCGAGCATCCAACTGGGATATGCCACGATTTTTTTTGAATTGTATGCAAATTAAAACATATACACACAGAAAATCTTCCGTAACTTTATATATAAAACTTAAAATAGACAAATACATTTTGTATATGCACAGATTCATACGGAAATAACAATAACATATACATGCATCATAGATAGGAAATACCCATAAATATAAAGAAAGGTATAAACCACACACAGGAAAAACCCATAAAAATAAACATAAATAATAATGCAACATATAAATTAACACACAATTGACACTTATCTTGGTAAGAATATCACCAACTACGTGAATACCTTCCACGAACCTCCTAGCCTTAGACCACACTGTTCATCACTCTCAGCAGTGGGTCACCCCCGAGCTGGGAATAAAATCCACCCGGGTAAATGGATTCCTAACCAGACTGATGTATCTTAGACAATAGGAAAGACGTTGTACCAAGTGCCAACTCAAACTAACAACCTACAGTCTCTCATTCCCCACATGCATGTCCCACCCTAGGAAGTGTGCCCCTTCTCTACTCAACAATACCTCAGTTGCCCCACTTCCCTTCCATGGATTCAACAACAGGTCGGACAGGAAGTCTTAGAGCCCTGTAGTTGCAGTTTATCACCTTCAGGAAATAAATTCCCAACAATTCTCTCACCTAGAGAGATTTCTCACTGGCCTGACAACTCGTTTCTTCAATATCTCACGGGCCTGACAACCCACTTATTCAGTCCAACTCCTAAGATAACCAGGTACATGTATAGGTATAGGTACATGTATAGGTATAGGTACATGTATGGGTATGGTACTGGTTTAGGTATGGATACAGGTACAGGGAGGTATGGAGGACAGTTGAATGAGTGAGTTAATGATGATGGAATCATAGGAAAATGAACTAAGTCCAAGCTATATGTATGCATGTTCCCAACTTGACACTTGTCATGTTGGGATCTACTTTGGCCCACTTGTCCCCATCCTTATAACTTAGGATAAAATAATTATCCATACTTTATAATTTAAGGAACATAATATTCATTTTTTGCGTAAGCTCCCTAGCTTAGCTCTTTTCCTTAACTTTTAGCCCCCCCTTTCCCTAACTAGTGGAGTTTAGTCCCCCATACTCTTTTATTGTGGCCGTTCTACACACAAAAATGTATTTTATATTAATGATATGAATAATTACATAAATAGGCTCATTGGCCTTTAGAATCTAGGCTCTTTGGCCTAATTCAACACATAAGCCTCCTAGCTTATAATAACTGGCTCACCAGCCTATCAAACACAACATATACACAAAGGCTCCTTGGCCTCAAAATCATGCACAGTTAAGTTTTTTGTGCGCAATATCCTAGAATGTGCACACTTCATCATTTTAGTGGGCAGTACATGTGCGCACTATACCATGGAAGGTGCATACAAAAAATGATATCAAACAACTCACCAACTTAAGTACATTTGAATTTACATTTACAATTGGGTTCGGCCTAGGGATATTACAATCTATGGTGGTGAGAGGGGTTTCCATATGTACAAAAGGATACTATTGGTCATGTAGTCTCTTGACACACCATATCTGTAACCTGAGGGCCTCAAGACATAATCTCCTTAGTTATCCACAAAATGGGGATAATATTTGGCTCCTACTTGGGGACATGTGTTTGTAGTAGAGTGCATGACAACCACAACATATCCTGGTAGACATGTTCCTGCAAGGAAACATCAAACTTTTCAAGTGCAGGACGGCCTACTCATCCTAGTTCTCATATGATCATAATCAAAACCAACTAATCTAGAAAAAAAAATTGACATTTTTTTCAAAAAATTATAAACTAAGCATGAACTCAATATGCAAGTAGAACAAAATAAAAATTAAATGCATATAAACTAGTATGAGAAATCAAGATGCAAATGTAGGGAATAAAAATGACGTACCTACTTACCTGGGGCATGGGCCTTGAAGAAGTCATGTGCCATCCTGGAAATAATGTTTGAGGAGAGATCCCTTTACTAGTAGTGGCATCCTCCTCCCTTTTGTTGTGGATAAGTAGAAAGAGTATGGCCCGAACACTTTCTCTATTTTGTAGGGGCCTAGCCAAATAATATCAAACTTTTGATTGCAAGGATTTATTGTCTTTAGGAAGAGGTATTTTCTTGATGGCTTCAACCATGGCATGATCTATTATGATTCCATCTTTAGAAATGATGTGTCCCAGTAACTTACCCTTGTCAACACCAAAAATTGATTTTTTAGTGTTGAGAGAAATGACATATTCCCTACATCTCTAGAAGATATTTCTTAAGTGTTGAATGTGTTGGTATCTCTTTTTAGAAATGGCGGTCAGGTCATATTGATATATCTCTATGAGATTTTTGATTATATCTCTGAAATCATAGTCCATGGCTCGTTGAAAATTATCCCCTACGTTGGTGAGTCCAAAAGGCATTCATAAATACTTATAGGTTCCCCAAGGGGTGGTAAAAGTAGATTTGAGTTGATCATCCTCCTTTACCAAAACTTGATTATACCCAGAGAAACCATCAAGCATGGACATCATCTCTACACCGGTTACCCTTTGCAAAAGATATTCCATGTTTGGTAATGGATAATTGTTTTTGAGCGAAGCCTGGTTAAGTTTATGAAGTCTACACATATCCTGATTTTACTGGTCTTATTCCTTACAGTAACTAGATTAGACACCCATGATGAATGTCTAATTGGTTCTATTATTCCTGCCTCAACCATCTTTTGTAACTCTTTCCATACTTGTGGGGCAACCTTTGGGTTCATCTGTCTAAGATTTTGTCTGAAAGGCTTCGTGCCATCAGTGAGAGGAATTTCATGTTGTATAACATATTCCCAATGGGATTTTACATCTCTGTAAGACCAAGTGAAGGCATCCTTGAATTCTCTTATAAGTGTAGTCAACTTTTCCCTCTCATCAACCGTTGTTCCTTTACCAGATTTGATTAACTTCGGGGATTCTTTAGTTCCAATGTTGTATTCAATAATATCATCATTTATTTGTTGGAAGGTTTTCCTTTATACATATCATTTCGGTCAAAGAGGTTTTCTAAAGGAAAATTTTCTTTGGGTAGGGGCTCTTCAGCTACATCGATGATATTGATGCTTTCCTCCATAAATAAACAAGTTTATTCAGGCTTCAGAGAATTCTCCCTCATTCTATAGAAAGTGAAGAAGTTGACTATCATTTTCAAACACTTGCCAATGTTCCAGGTTGTCAGGTAATGAAGGTTTGAAGTTGACTTCCACCTTGTAGAAGTCAATTTCTTTGGGAAGTTGTAAGTTTGAAGAAGAAACAAGAAGATTATATGCCAAGTGATTTTCTTCCCTAGGGATGGCCTCAATGGAAAATTTGTCAAACCCTTTTATGGCATCCCAAAGAACATCTCTATATTGTTTTAACCTTAAAGTTTTTGCAACAAACTTCCTATTGACTTGTGAAACAATTAGGTCAGAATCCCCTTTCACATGCAGGTTCTCGATGTTCATATCAATGGCCAGGTTGATGCCCAGGGTAAGGGCTTTGTAATCAACAATGTTATTTGTTTAGTCAAACTCAATTCTGTATGAAAAAAGGGTGGTCTCGTTATCCGACGACCTTAAGACTATTCCTACACCCGAGTCCGTATTTGAGTGTACACCTTCAAAATCGAGGCCCTAAGATCCTTCTTTTCTTTCTTCATCAACAAAAGGATCCACCAAAATAAGCATGCTCTCTATTCCTTCTTCCAGAACCTGATGGTTCACGTTGATATGACCCACAATATTTTCAGTTTTGGTACTATCTTGGAGAGACACTTTCTCTTTAACTTTTTTTATTTCACACCTCATTTTGTCGAGAGGTTCTGCAAAGATTTGCTGGAAGTATTGTGAAATTTTTACTTCATCGAACTCCATGGATTTCTTCTTTTCTAATTCGAAGATCTCATTTGGTAGGCAGGGTGTTTTTTCTAATGTTGTCTCTCTCTTCTTATAAAAGGTTGATCATGATATAGGTTTCCCTTTCATATTCTTTCTCTTGTTCCTCTTGTAGGTAAGTTATGATGTCTGAGGGAAGTTCTGGTGAAACAAATTCATCAATATGATTAATCTGAAGAGTCTCTTTGGGGTTCTATTCTTCTTGTATGAGAGAGGGAGCTAAGTTTTCTTCTATTTCACATGCTCTTTCCTGAGCTTCAAACAAAGTGGTAAGGTGTTCCCTAATCAGGGCCCCATATGGATCTTTCATAGTTGATAAATATAGCTTGAGAATGGCAGCTTTGGGAGGTTTCATCTCTTGGGGAAAACATCTTACAAGGGTGTTACACCTATCATTGAAATCCCTTATATCTTCCCCTAATTTTCTTTTTCATTTGCGGAGTTGATTACACAAGCTTTGGTAATCTCTCTTTTTTTCGAATATTTTGGTAAAAAGTTCCTTAAAGAGATTCCAATTTGTGATTGTTCCTAGAAAAATGTTATCAGACCAATCCTTGTCCTTTCCAACAAAAGTGTAAGTGAAAAGTTTCATTAGGATATCCTCATGTTGGTCATAGGATTCTAAACTACGCAGGAAAAGATACAAGTGATCTTATGGTGCAGTAAGTTCCTCTTGAAAAGATGGGTAGCCGTTCTTTGAAGTCCTTTGTGATTTTATGAGGGGATCCAGGGATCCTTGTTATGTCCAAAGGTTTGTGTGACTCTTTGTTTTGCAGTCTCCAAGTAACACTTGGTGAGGTGGGTATGGGTGAAAGTGGAGGTGTGGAAATAAGAGGTGAGTATGGAGGGCTAGGAGAAGTAGAAAAACAATTACGAGGGACGAGGGACTTTGGGGGACTAGACCCTTTGGGTGGTGCTTTACAACCCTTGGAGGGTTTTTTGGATGCATATTTCTTTGGTGGCATGGTGGAGTCACCAGATAATCTTTAATATTAGCTTATGAAGAAAAGGGAAAGGGAACATCCCTTAAGTGGAGTTGTGAGGTAAGCTAAGGGAAATGATTTTTGATATCTTACCAAAGTGTTGTTAGGGTACGAAGAAGATTCAAAATATTCCCCGGAAACGATGCCAAAATGTTATAGCACAATTTGTAGGTTGGGAAAATCTCAACCCAACCATAAAGCGAGTGCTACAACTTGAGAAGCCTACACCCAATGTCACCACGATGTAGGTCTTGCACTTCAAGGGTGACTAGGTCACTCTAGGGAGGAAATATCGATGACCCTAGGGGGAATGAGATGGAGATGGATAGATATGGAAGTGGAGCCCCTAGAGGTCAAGTATAAGTGGATTGAGATGTGTGGAATCAAGTCTTGGTAAGTTCCAAGGGTTTCCAAGTATGTTGAGTAACCTGTAAATGATGAAATACATGTTTGAGACGAAAGAAAAACCACTTTGCAATGCTATATGTTAGTTGGATCAACAAGTTAATCTTTATGTCCCTAATTTTCATAAATAGATAAAATTATATATCAGAAATAATATGGTACTATAATATCCTCAATAAATTCTAGAAATCAAGTAGAATATACAAGAGAAAGACTAGTTAATGACTAGCTAAACTCAAGATAAAAAACCAATATTCTAGCACAAAGGATAATGTTGTTGTAAACACTTGTCTGCAACAAATTATATCAGACTTATGGCTGTATCATTCAATGTATTACAGCAATAAAATCAGCCACTAAAATAACCTCAAAATTTTCTAAAAAGTGCGTTATACCGAGAAGAATAAGTGTGCAAACTTTGAGTAAAATCCAATGGTTGATAAGAGAGTTGTTTAAGCAAATGAGTTAGGGTTTCTTCAGCCCTAATGAATGAATATGTAATTTTATAAAAGAATCAATAATTTTCCCTTGATTAGGATGACTTAGTGGTTGTGAGGTTCCCAAGGCACAAGGAATACAATCCACTTTGCAAGAAGTAAAAATGACCAAAAATCACGTTTCCCAATGCAATATTTTATTTCTCCAATGCAATAATAGATGACTAGTGCTCTTAATTATTGGGTTATTGGGGTCATGAAAATAAATATCTAGAGAATATACCTCCTTTGGGGTTTAATCCCTTTTACTTCCCATGACAAGTTTCTCTAGCTAGGGTTTAAGCTAAGAGGGTGTATGCCCTTATACTTCTCTTAGAAAACCCTTGTTTAACCAATAACATGAAGCATAAAATGATGAATATTGTTATCCCCTACCCTAGGGATAACTAAGGATATCATGTCTTGATTCCCACACGTCCTAGACATGGAGTGCCAAGAGCCGAATGACTTGAGGATGGCCCCGGAGGGACCCTCTTTTCTTCAGTGCCACCTATTTATTAGTAGGAGCAATATCCATCCCACCAACCTAGTCTTGAAGTAGCAGTAAGTATTACTCCATGAGTTAATGAGTCCATGTATCATGGTATGTGTCACTATGATTCTTGAGAAAATTGAATATGTTGCATTGAATCCTCCATTTCATAACGTTTGCTTGGAAATTATGCTCTTTGACTTGTTCATACTTGGAAGGGTGACATGATGCCCTAGTAAGTTGTTCTCCCTTTAGGATGGGTTTTCACTGGGTAGGTCTATGAAAGTTCATTGTCCATTCCCTCCATACTTACCACTTTCCATATTTATTCCTCTCATTTCCCCCTACCTTTGTTCGGGCATTAGGATTTTCCACACTAGGAAGGGTTGTACCTTGCCTTGTGGGAAGAAGGGGCTAAAGGCCCTGAGGGTAAAAGTAGATGGAAAGAGTTAAAATACAAATATGAAACCTTTTATATGCTTCTTCCTTGGATTCTTGAGAAAGCAGTAAAAAGATTCTTAGTAAGAAAAGGGAACCCATAAGATAAATAAACACTCAAGGTATTAGTTGGTGGATGGGAGGTCTCATCATGAGTCGTCCTATTATGACCATGGGGATGTAGTGGTATGACACTACCATCTATCTGGTCACTAAACTAGGGTAGTGGCTCTTGGTGGCATAGCCAAGATAAAGGGGGTCTCATCACGAGCCATCCTTCTCATCTCTGTGAAATGCTTTTGGATAACGTTGTCACCTCTAGTCACCAAGCTAGGATAGTGTCCCTCAACTCTTCGCTTGAAGCATAAAATAAAAAGATCAAAAGCAATGAAGATAAGAATAAAAGGCAGTGAATGGGATAGGAAACAATGGCATCTATGACAAGGTGCAACTCGCCCTCTACAAAGGCACCCACATGTAAGATTTACATTTCCCTGTTATCATCGTACCCCATGCCCAAACACTTACCCCATGCCACCTCATACACTTACATGACCTGGATTGGTTCTCACCTGGGAAACACCCCAAACTTAAGGAGGATTTGCCCAATAGGACACCTTGAGACCTTCTCCAAACCTGACTTGTTAAATTGCATAATGTATTTGATAATTTGTCTGGTTAAAGGGGGGTTTGATGCACACGTTTGGGTAATTTAATTATTGGATGTGATTTACATGTTATGATCCCTATGACTTATGAACCCCTGGAGGGCATACTTGTTGTTGTTGGAGGACTTTTCCTGGTGGACATGTACACATGGGGGAATAATTAGCTCAGACCTTCATGGGGTTGAAAGTCCACAGATGGATGTTGTAACCCTAGCCAGGGGCAAGAAGACATCAGAGAGTTGCACCAGGAAGAAAGAAGGGTGTTTCCCTTGGAGACACCCTGGAAGGCCTAGACCCAGAGGGATCTTTCTCTTCCACCTGGACGTTGACCTTTGGGATCCCATGACGTCACGTTTATGACCTTGGACGTCATCCATAGCTAGGGTTTTCATTTTGAGGGAAGTTGTTAGCTGATTAGCACATGTGGGCATTATCCAGGGTCTTTGGAGGCCAAACATTCTGCATATGGAGCTCAATGTTCCACCTTAGGGGCTCAACGTCACCCTAGAAGGGCATGATGTCACCCTTGGAGATGATTTTAGGGGTTAATTGATTTTATTTATGTAAAAATTGGATTTTGATGTAAATTGGCCAGGTCGACCTTTATTTGACCTAAAATTAATTAAAGGTCATTAGTTTTATATAAATAGAGATAAAGTACTCTCATTTTTTCATCATGACTCATAACACACTAAGTGTGGTCTGAAATTTGCGCCCTATTTGGGATTTATTGGTTAAAATAGGGAGGTGCACTTGTCTTGGAGGCTAAAATTTGCAACTTGGGTAATTTCTTGGTGAAGTTACTTGACAATCAAGAGTTTTATTGCTTGATTATTCTTGGTGAAGTAAGAAAATCTGCAATTTTTCATTTTATTTTGAATGGTTATGGTATATTTTCTTATTCATGTTAAAGATTATGAAATTGCTTGCTTAAAAAACCCTAGAAGCAAAGGACTTAAGTTACTACTTTTTTGCTCTTCATTTTCTAGACTTTGCTAAGGAGATTTGACTTATATAAACTTCTAAATCCCTAAATACTAGCACTTTAGAAGACATTGTCTAGTTATTGTTTCTTTTAATACCTTTCAATAGTCTAAGGAAGGAAGATTCTCTAGGGCCTAAAATTGCTTACTCTCTAGTGAATTTGTATTTAGGGTTT